>BGPR01042567.1:0-13214 GCA_013235015.1 Araneus ventricosus | reverse complement strand
CTGTGGTCGTTTCTAAGTTGTAATCCAAGGTGTCGAGGATTAGTATAAAATTTTAAATTATTCTTCATTTTCACAGGTTAATTTTTGTAATTTTATAATTAATTTGTAATTTTTAATTCCACAATTGAGGAAAAGAAATTGATAAAACCACAAACAGATAATACAACACTTTTAACAGCTAATTAATTAGTAAAAATTATAGCACTGTCCAACTAAAAAGTTAGCTTCAACAACTCGAACGCAAAGAAACTTTAATTCAAGCAAAGATTTTTAAAAACAACATATAACGTTTGTAACTTCATTCAAGCAATTCTTCCTTTATTTTTCAGTAAACTTTTTCAGATTATTTAAAAAAAAGATGTTCGGATTCCTGGGGTTTGGATTCCCTGGGTTATACTGTAGTTATTTCTTGAGTAATAGTTAAGTTTTCACTTATAAAGTGTTTCCCAAAATTTTAATTACATTTTTAATTAAAAACTAATCAAGATATTAACGTTTCCCCTCAATAATTTCAGAGCACATTTTTGCACAAACATCAATTTGATACCACTTTAAAACTTAAAAAAAAACTGGATTTTTGGTGATATTAATTTTATTTTAGAGCGATTTTTTTCAAATTTTACTAAATATTTAAATTTATTTTTAAGTATTTTTTAAATACTTTTTATTGTTTTAGTTACTTTAATTTCTACATGTTCATTAAGACGGAATTAAATACATTTTTATGTGCACGTTATCGATGCCATATAATTTAAAACAAATTTCTAAAATAAAATAATCATAGATTAATCGAGCCTAAAACATTATCATATTTTTGTTTCCGACTAGAGGGTTCGAATATGCTTAACAATTTCTAACAGCCATCATTTGAAATTCCGCAACTTTCTGCAGAGTATCCCTTACACTCTTCAGCGCAATTAAATTATTCTCCATTTCCACACACTGAGTTCCAACTGTAATTTTTAATTTCAAAATTTAGGAAAACACTGATAAAACCATTAACAGATATTATATCACTTTTACCTCCGAAAATGAATAAAAATTTATTACTGATCTACAAAAGGAAAATTCAACAATAGTTAGTTTAGCGTTCCGTTTAGAAGCAGCACGAGGGCTATTTTGGGACGGCCGTCGTAATTTTGAACCAAGGTCAGATGACGAGGACGACACCTGAGCTAGCGCCCCCTCTCGAAGCTTCCGCACCAACGGTACAGAGTTACTTTTAACTGAAGCAAAAGAATTCTAAAAAATACATGTAACAAATCGTCGCTTAACATACACCACCACCTATCTCAATTTTTTTTTTAATTTAAAAGAGGAAAGTAATACTCATTTTTTTCTCTGTCAATAATGAATATTTCAGCATTTTTTTAAATATCCGATATAAAAATGAGATCGCATGTTCCAACCATATGTGGAAAAAATTTAGAATTATTTTGTTTTGGTTGAGAAAGATTGAGCATTTCTTTCCTCGTCGAAATTTCAAAAAAAAAAAAAAAAAATGAGATAGGTGGTGTTTCTTGTTAAGCGACGAAATTTTTTAATAATCATCCATTTAAATTCAGCATAAGCTTTTTAAAAAACAGCATGTAATGCTTCTCACATGTAAATGCACATTTGTAATGTTTTGTTTATACATTTGAATTCCATAAAAGATTTTTAGAAACAACTCATAACTTTTGAAACATGTATTTGTACATTTATAACACTTGAATTCCTTAAATGATTTTTTTAAGAACAGCACGTAACGTTTGTAACTTTCCGCGGGATGTCCTTTAAACTTCTTAACGCAATTAATAAAAAATAAATAGCGGCTTTCTACTGCTACAAAATTGAAAAAAAGTAAATAAATAAATCCCCGGAATAAAGGAGAAAACGCTCGCTACTGCCGTGTTAATGACGAGGCATCCGTTTCACTCCATGTTTGTTCAAGAGTTTTTTCGGCAACTTTGTGGAGGAACTGTGGCTGCAGTAGCAAGGTTACGACCCCAAATTTCCTGCGGAAACGGAAAGGTAAATAAATTATAAGACGAGTTTTACTGTGAAATATATCGCAATGACGGTGACTGTAAATTGCCCGAGAAAGCATCACAGCCGTTAAAAAGTAGTGGAACTGACATTTATTACAGAAGTTTTTTCATAACACGAATTGAGAAGATTTTGGAATTACAATCTTTTAATAGATAACGGTTTCTGTAGTTAGTTTTTAATTGTTTATGCGATTTGCATGCGGTGTCTGTATTATTAACTTATTATAGGTGTGTTATTATTTTCTAGCATAAGAAGAAGAGCAAATATTGTAATAGTGAAAAAATTCGACATCGAGATTTTCAGGAATCTGTATGCACTAGACTAGACCGATGGTCGTCTTTACAAATTCGAGCGATCTGGGGTGATTCGAGCGATTTGACGCATCTAATCCGTGACTAGGGATTTGAGAATTTCTGGCCCAACGAAGATACCTAGTAAATAAAATAACAGAAAAAAAAAGTCAGTTCTTCTCTAACTAACACCATACAATTTTGCAGATCAGCGCGTTTTCAAAAAAGGATTTTCCTAGCCAGTTTATGCTTTATCGATAATTTCTAATGCATGCAAAACTTAGAATTTTCTCACCGATTGTCTCTGGATGAATATTTCTTGAAATGATATCCATGTTTATGTAACCCTAGGCACCTTTGGCGATCAGCTTATTCGCCAAGAATATAATTTCAAATGAATTTCTTATGCGTAATATTATATTCCTGGTTCCCGCCAAGTAATTTTTAACTTCAAATTGCGACAGACATTTAACCCGTGTTCTTTTCGCATCCGCTTTACTTTCTTATTCCGTATAAACAAAACAGCTCTCTTAATCATATTACAAACTACATTACTGATTACCTGTATAAAGTATTGATCTACATTTTATGTCAACATTTTAGTCAGTCATTTTGTGTGATACATTTAGAATGTAATTATATTTGAATAATTTTTCTGCATTACGGAAGAAATGTACAAAAAAATTGGGACGGAAATTAATCAATTATGATAAATTTTAAATATCACCTTTATCTTTATCATTAAAAGGTTTCCTATTTAATTCAGAAAATCATTCCTGTTGCTTCAACCGCTATTTTCCTATTGATTGCGAGATGAGCTTTTAAAATCTTTTCCTTCTAACTGCAAATGACCAACAATGGCTGCCCTTTAATTGTTGACAAATGACCGCTTAGGGAAGTCCCCCCACCCTTCTGCTATACCTTTGGTCGAAAAGAAATGGTCTCCTTGAGGGACCTTGACCGCAGTTAATGACAATTTAAAACCTTGTAAAATTAAAAGTATTTATTGCACAGTACTCATACTAATATCACTGGAAAAATAATTGTTTGCAATTACAGTTGTATAAAAATCATTTTCATGCGATAGTTCTTTCGGAACTTATTCACGAAAATATGGCCGAAAACATTCAAAATGTGCTTAATATTTAAATAATTAAAATTTGAATAAAAAATTAAAAAATGGCTGCGAGGTGCTTATTCCCACCCTCCAAAGTATGCCTGTACCAAATTTGGTAGCCTTAAGTTCAACGGTCTGTTCTGTACACCGCCAACAGACACACACACACAGAGACTTTCTCTTATATTATTAGTAGAGATTACAAAATTGGTAACTGTCTAGTTACAAACTCTAATTCTATTTTTACTTTTTACAAATTTAAGACATATTCATATTATAATCCAATATCTATTATGTTTAACATATTTTTAACACATTAGCTCATTTTTTTGGAGTGAAGTGAAAATAAATCAGTATAGTTAATGTTTACGTACTTCTGGATCAATGGCGCCTCTGGGCTGCAGCCCAGTTAGCCATTACATAAGACAACCCTGACTACATCCCCATTCCTGAGTCGTAAATAATATTGGACTTATTTACGACTTGGAATAATATTTGCTTTCTATCAATGACCCCAGAAAGCAACCAGCTAAATGGATGAAATTCGATATGTGGTCTTTGCACCAAAATTGAAGATATTTATCAAAATTCTGCATGGAATTCATCATAGGGAAGTCTGTTTGTCTGTCTGTGTGCACACGAACACGATGACTGAAAAGTGCAAAGAGCTAGATAGATAAAAGTTAATACACACTTTTATGACCAGAATTCTAGATTTGTATCAAATTTCGGACCAAATATCTCTAGGTTGGTTGGTTTGGAATTGGCGCGAGAGCGAAATTTGACCATGCTGCGCCAAATGTACGGTGAAAGTACAGCATATGGTCCAAATATCTCTAGGAGTTGACAGTCTATAAGTCTATATCGTCGCTTAACAAGCAGTACCACCTATCTCAATTTTTTGAAATTTCTAGGAGAAAAATTTCAATGATTTTTTCGCAACCAATAATGAATATTTCTAAATTTTTTTTTTAAGATCTACTATGAACATGAGACCACATGTTCCAAACAGACGTGAAAAAAAAAATTAGAAATATTCATTATTGGTTGCGAAAGATTCATTTGAATTTTTCTCCTAGAAATTTCAAAAAATTGAGATATGTGTCGTTGCTTGTTAAAGCGACGATATATTCAAGTGTATGTGAACATGATAACTCAATAAATTTAATTAAAAAAATTAAAGGAGATTCGGAACTTTAGACAGAAGTATATTAGCATGTTAATAATTTAGACTTCATCTGCCCTCTCTTAATTGCATCAACCGTAGTATACTGAATCTATCGATCTTTATATACACAGAAAAATTTCGGCCTAAAATAATTTTTTAAAAATTTTGTGTTTTGAAATATTTTAAATCATTAGTATAAAACATTAGTAATGAATTTAATTTTTTTTCCTAGTCGCACAAGAGCTATTAAAATATTCACATTGATTATTTTCAATCTTGCTATATTGTTGCATGCGGTCCTCTATAAAGGAACAGCATTGTTTCAAAATTGTGTTTAAAACTAATTTTGAGAAAAAAATTAGAATTTAAGAAAAAGCGCAAGGAAATGAAATTCATATCACTGCAAAGCTAATTTTTGAAAAATTTAAAATGGTTTCAAGCAATCAAATGGAAATTTACATTTTATCAATAAATTTATTAACAGATTTAAAAGTTTAATTATTAACACTGGATCTCCAATAACTGCAAAGAGTAGTTTGACTTTCCTTGATGATGAATAAGGCATCTTTTAAGTAATGGAGCTCATCTGGATTGAGAATTTGGTTTTTGTTTGGAAATGTGAAGTTCAATTTCATTATTGAGCGTTTAAGTAAATATACAACGTCCTAGCTAGGGCAAATGGCGAATGAGCATAATATGAGTTTTTCGCTCCCAGAGGTTATCAGTGGCTTAGTCAGTGGAAATGGCGCATATTACACGGTATTATGTGCTCATCCTCAAGTCATATTAAACTTTGAAAAGTGACATTTATGCACTAGCGTTTTATTTTCAATCAATATACAAAGTCGTAGCTAGGGTAAATGTCGTATGAGCATAATATGAGTTTTTCGCTCCCAGAGGTTATCAGTGGCTTAGTCAGTGGAAATGGCGCATAGGGCACGGTATTATGTGCTCATCCTCAAGTCACAGTAAACTTTGAAAAGTGACATTTATGCACTAGCGTTTTATTTTCAAGGTGCCCCTAAGACTAGTGTGTTTGGCTCCCTCTCTCCCCCGTCTTTACGCCACCGTAACTATATTGCCTCCAGCAAATTAAATCAAATTCGTGGCAGACCAGCACGAAACACCAGTAACAGAAACCAAAAACGTCGCATGTCTCCATTGAATCACTGTGAAAGTTGTAACGAAGAATAATTACATCTCATAATCTCGTATACAAAAAGGAGCAGGATTTTAATTATTTTAACTGAAGTTTTAATTGAAAATCGTAATTATTAATTTTCAGGTAACTTAATAAATGATATTAATTAATAAAAAATATTAATATAATTAACTAACTTATTAAAGTTATAATATTTCCTAATACTATTAAAATAAAAGTATTAATATAAAAACATTATGGGAAATAACTTTTCTGAAACCGAATCTGAAAAGAGATCAGATCCGACTGATTCCAGCTAAAAAAAATCTGCAGAAAATCTGAAGGTATTTGGAACATGTTTTCTTCAGATTTTCTGCAGAAAAAAAATGTAGAATATCTGAAGAAAACTTTGTTCCAAATACCTTCAGATTTCTCTGCAGTCAAGGCTAAATTATTAATTTCAATCGATGTAATTTTTAATTTCATTAATCTAATTTGTTATTCAACTTACTTGCACGATGTCGATTCAGGTTGTGACAAAACTTCAAACTCATCCTGGCCAGGATTCGAACCCACGTTCACAGAGCTGGCAGGTAGGAATGCCAACCACAAGGCCACGCCGGACTACACGAGATGGGGGTAAAATATTCTATTTCAGTTTTAGCGTCACCATAGCTCTCGTCGCGTCATTTAGTGGTGTAAAAATCAACCATGGTCAGAATACGTGTTTCAAAGTAGTAGAGATGAGTAATAGATGATATTAGTAATATTTTTGTTCAATAATTTAGATTCACTGTTTCAATGAATTTGTTTTCACCTTTTATCTTTCTGGTAAGCCTCCTCTCCATCCAAAGAGCACAAGCTCTACTTTTCCCTTCTTTTTGGAGGAAAATAGCTAGTCAGAAAGACAGTTGGAAAACTAATTGGAAATTAATTAAATGATGGAGGAAAAGTTTAAAATGGTAAAACCTCAAATATTTATTTTAAAGATCAATTTAGAATTCATTTTTTCAGTGGCATATTTAAAAAAATTTAGTGCCTAAGACAATTTTCGATTAGGAAATTTTTGAAACTCCTGTCTGCTGTAAAATTAAACAATAATGATAATTACATTTTAATTTTGTTTTATATCCTTTGGAAAATAAGCTGCAATATTAGAGAATATGGTGCAAAATATGTATCTATTGAATTGCAGATATTATGAATTGCAGTTAGATCTTCAAAAAATAAACAGATATTGGTCAAGTTTAATGATGTGAAAATCTGCTAAACAACTGCAAATTGAATTGAAGACATAATGCAGATTTTTTGAAGTCTTAAAAAATCGACAGGATATTTAAAGAAAAAAATAAAAAGAATTTTTTTTGCAGATTTTATGCAGATTAAACTGAAGAAAAAATGCAGATTTTTGCTATCTTACAAAATCTGCAGAATATTTAGAGAAAAATATAATAAGAAATTTTTTGGAGATTTTCTGCAGATTAAATTGAAGAAAAATGCAGATTTTTTCTGTCTTCAAAAAATCTGCTGAATATTTAGAGAAAAATATAATAAGAAATTTTTTTGCAGATTTTCTGCAGATTAAATTGATTTTTGCAGATTTTTCTGTCTTCTGCAGAAATGTTTAAAAAAACGTTCAAAAATTTTTTTCTGCAGATTTTTTTTTAGCTATCACTACTTTCACCGATACTAGTGTTCCTTAAACATCGATAGAATATCGATACTATGGAAGCCAAGTCGATAGTATCGGGTTTTCGGAAATATCGACTGAAACATTCCGTAGTTTCAAAACTATCGATAGTTTTTCTCCCTGGCAATACGATCCCGGATCTGCATAGGCGCATTTTTCAGTCGATAGTTTTAAAACTATCGATAGTTTCAAATCTATCAACTGAAACTATCGATAGTTTCTAAACTATCGACTGGAAGAACACCTAGTGATAGTATCGCCGCACAGTGGTGAAATATATGAAGAAGTTGGTCAAAGTTGTTAAATATTAAAATTATATAAATCTTCGTATTAAAAACATTAGAATATGTTGGGTAGACGTAAATATTAAGAAATTCTTAATTAATGAAGATATTTAAGGACCTTTAAGCAGTTCCTACACTATAAACAGTAGCAAAGTGAATAAAATAGCAGCAGTTGACTTCCGCGCGCATGCAGTATTGCCTTTTTTCATGGTTCGTCTAGTCAACCACGTGATCAATGTGCAATTTAAATTTATTTGGATTCTTTTTTAAACATTTCAACAGTATTTTTATTCTCCCCCCCCCCCTCCACACACACGTTTGTCATTTGCATAGCGAAAGTATATATGGTAAATATAAAAAGCACTAGAAGAATTTTATCGGCAGTCTAGTGTGGACAGTCCTAACTGTAGATGGTTTTCAATGACTGCTTGAAACAAAATGAAACTGTTTGCTTGAGGTTAGACACACATTTCATCTTTGGCTCTTTGAGTATTCGTCTTAGTGTTTGCTGTTATGACTAATTAAAAATTTTGTTACCGGTTTTCATGTCTGTCGGATTCAAATCAATTATCTAGTTTGTCAAATACAAGGCTTCTTGTTTCTGAATTTGTGTCTATTCCTGAACGAACTGGAGTCGTGTACTGGGCGACAATATCGAGAAGACGGTCGTGGATTATCCAGAATACAGTATACTGTTGTTCATATCGATTCCGCAAAAAACTAATTTACTTGAACAAGGGATGTGACAAAATGGCTGGCATCTGAGCTGTTATATCTTAGAATTTTTTATATTCATATTGTTACGAGGAACTGTCAAAATACCATTTACTATTATTAATATCGTCCTCGAAGGATAAAAAATCCTCTTGTAGCGATTTAATTAGCCGCTTTACAGTTTAATTAAGCAAATCTTGTAAAGCCACCTTTGCTGAAGTTTCAATTGCACAAATATTTTCTGCACAACTCAAAAAATTAAAAATATTGGAAGTACGAATTTTTTTAAAAAATGAGAGCGCATCTCAAAAAGTTTTTTTAGATAGGTAATATGCCATTTCGGTGGTCTAGAAGGTCGTAAATAACTAGAAATCAAATATTTGTTTAGAGTCATTATCTGAGAAAATATTAAAACTTTAAGAAAAATAAAGGCATGTATTTGTAGGGAATTTTACACTCTTTAATTTGTTAATTCACATGTAGTGTGAAAACTGAAAGACTGAAGAGTTTTCGTGATATTCAAGAAAAACTGAAAAAAGAAATCAGAAAATAAGCATCGGCTTCTGCTGATCGATAGCCATTGCGTACGGAATTTTCTCGCTGTTACAAATTTATAACGGCGTAACGCCTCGTTACCTATCTGAAAAAAAAACTTCTTGAGATGCGCTCTTATTTAAAAAAAACCCATAATTCCAATATTTTTCTTTTTTTTTTTTAAATTAATTTTTGAAATGTGTCACGTCATTTGTGTATACCCTGTATAATTAAGTTTTACGGTTTCACCAATAGGTTTTTAAAATCCCTTTTTGACCAGCTTTTTCGGATATTTTACCACTGCGGGCCGGGGAGAAAACTTTCGATAGTTTGGGAAAAATATTGATGTTTATGGAACACTAACCTACACACCCTAAAATGATCTGCTTCATTGCCGATATCTGTGCTCGGTATTTTCCCAAGCACTTAATAAAATAGACGGAAAAATTATTTCACCGAAACGCTAGGTCAAACAATATTGCTTTTATAAACAGAAGAAGATTAAAATAAGTGGTGCAATTTTTAAGAATTACTTTTTTATGTTTAAATAAGCACAACTAAAAAAAAATAAAATACGTTTTGAATTTAATTTTTGTAAGAATTTAATCCAACACTTTCTTTAAATTATATCATTTTACTGATATTATAAGGTATTCACACACCTCTTTCAATGTGACTACCCTTTTTCGTGAGCCACACATTGCATCATGTACACAACATTCTCGAAGGCCGAACATAACATGTCACCAGGAATGCTCAGCACAGTTGTGTTATGTTGTCCTTTAAGGTTGTCAAGGTCGGGATCCCACCAAGATAAACCTTGGACTTCAAATATTCACACAGGAAAAGTCGCATGAGGTTAGATCGGGGGGGGGGGGCTGGGCATGGAGAATGTTCTGTACATGATAAAATGTGGGGTCCACAAGAAGGGTGGTCACATTGAAAGAAGTCTATGCCTTTGCCGAGAAAGAGCTTTTATTGCATAAAGTGCTATGGTCCACTGAATAATACCACTGTAACCTTTTGGGTCATTTTATTTGCTGCATTAAAGAGGAGTTGCACTGAAATTTCTTCTTACTTATTCATTTGTCTAATTCTTAGCTTAGTACACTGCGGCAGCGTCATATTTGCCCCTATCGGCGAATTTAGAAACTACTCATGTCTTCCACAGTCTATATATGAAATTTGGTTTGATTCCGTTGATTAGTTTTAGCTGCAGATGCCTCCAAACAGGGGACGTTATTTTATGGCCACCCTGTGTAATAATGATAATAACGTTCCTGCGATTTCTTTTCAAATGTTGATTGTTGTTGATTTCCCTGTTCGAAAAAATACCTAAATCATACAGAAATAAAATATTAAGATGAAATGTTTATTGTGCTATAAATTGGCTTAATGGACCGACCGATAATATTCAGTTACGGCATATAATGAGTTGCCGGATTCACATATTAAACAACTCAAGATTCGCTTCTAAAAAATTCTAAAGGAGAGAAAAAATGGATTTTGCAAACGAAATACAGTCGTTAAATCCCGGAAAAAAGTTCGTTATATGGAATATTCGTTAAATAGGGATTCACTTTTTAAAATACTTTAAACTACACAAAACATATTTTAAATTCATAAACACTAAATATTATTAAAAAAAGTAATTAATCATATCTTGATTTTGAAAATTAATATCTATTTGTTTTATATATCTTATCCATTAAAAAGAAATCTGCAAGGAAAACAAGAATAAAACAAAGCATTGTCCGCGAATACACTGTATTTTCAATTTAAAAAATAATAATTTTATTATAAAATTAATGAATTTTATTGACATTATCGCATTTATTATAACAAGTAATTTTAAGCATACTTTACCACATGCATCTTTAAATTTAATTACTGATCAAGTCTTTTAATTTTGTCTGAGTATTTTGTTTGAGAAAGTGTTTTCTCTCATTATACGTCTCGCATCTTTGTAATGCACCAAAAGACTCTTCAGGCATATTTTCTTCAAACTGAAATCCGTGTCGGTTTGTTTCAAATGATTTTATCATTTCATCATACGAAGGTTTGTTGATTTCTGCATCATGATCATTTCCATCTTCATCATCTTCGTCTCCATCGCAATTCATTGCTGTATTGTTTTTATTTTTCACACTGTCCAAAATATCGAATTCAGATAGTGTTTACGAGGTTTCAGCTTCAGAATCAAGTGAAAGAAAATCATCAATCAGCACATCATCGTTTCTTTCTTCTTTTTCCCTCAACTGTATCCACATCTTTTTAAGTTCCTCTAAGGGAATATCGTCTTCGTTCTCCGTACTCACCGAATTCTCATTTCTGACAAAGAATCCAGCTTTGACAAAACTGTTACGAATAGTACGATCTGTGACATCATAGTTCCATGCTTTGGAAATTTCTGATATGCTTTCCCTTTAGTTGATCTTTGGCATGGAGTGATTGTTCTCAAGCGCAGTGATAACTTTTCGCACTCTTCTCTTGCGATAGTGTGTTTTGAAATTTTTTATCACCCCTTGATCCATTGGCTACAGTTTTAATGTTGTGTTCGGTGGCAAGTCCAAATTTTAAATCAATATCCTTTTTCTTCACACCTTTATCCACCTCATGAAGAATTAAATTTTTTTCTTTGATGCTCAGGCACTTTCGCTTTGACATTTTCCAGCTACAAGAACCGAAATCACCAGCACGACTCTGATCAACAATCTAGGAAACGGGAGACTAGTTCAAGGACACGGGGCAGTTCCGTTGAGGGTGAAAGGGGGTATTAAAAGTTTTCTAGTGAAGTGGACAATGTGTGGGGGGAGATAAAGGTTGCACTTCCTGGATGAAATGCAAAGAATGACAGTGATTTTACTGCGCTTGGTGAGTTAGGCGACTGGTAAAACCAGTCCAAGGTCATTCATCACCCTAAAATGTGTTAAAAGAAAGAATAAGTTTGAAATGTTCAGAAATATTTTGAGAAATATGGAGGAAAAAATATTGGATCGCAAGAAAAGCACTTCGCTATTTGGAGGTTATTTTACGAAGAAATTCGCAAAATGTTCTTGGTCCCAAGGAAAAGTTCGCAAAATAGAGAAATTTGCAAAATAGAGGTTCGTTAAATAGAGGTCCGACTGTATTAAGGTTGCAAATGATCTAGTGCAATGTCGGAAATGAAATCGATTCAGGCACTTATAAGAACGAAGAATAAGAAACTATTCGATACACAAAAGAGGAAAAAGAAAGTTTTGATGTAACTAAACAAAATTGCATATATTTCTTGGCTCCCACAAGAAGGTGAAAGTTAAGCTCATAGGATATCAAAAGAGTGTAATTTGATAAATTTGGAGATGCGAACACAATCGTATTTTGTTAGAACCCTGTTATGTCTCTGTGACTTGCTCTCCGTTTCGTACTTTTCTGTTCGCATGACATTGTAAATATATTGTATCAAACAAATTCAAGGGAGGCCAACGCTGAAAACAAAGCAACTGAAACCAAAAACTATGCGTGTCTTTGTCGAAACACTGAGAATTCTAGCAATGTAACAATAAATTTGACAATCCAAGTAGTAAGAACTGAATTTTATTAGCATATTTATTTAAAATTATAGTTATTAAATCTAAGTAAAACATATTAAAATTAATTAATTGAAAACATTAATATAATTAATTGCCTTATTAAAATTATGAAATTTTACTAACAATTTATAATATTACTAGCTTATATATCCGCCGTTGCTCGGGGTAGAAATATTTTCAAGTCTATGTACTTATATCACTTTAAACTTAATTAAACAATTTTTCACTGCAACGTTTTTCGTTGACTTTCTTTTGCCCTCTCCTGTGTCTCTGGTGTTAGTGTCTGCCCGAAAACACCATTCCTTCTTTTTCTCCTTAGGCCCTCTCCCTTCGGTAGGAACAACGGGACTCGGTTAACCTTTAATGAGTTTACATACTGACAGTGGCGTACCGAGGGAACGTGGCGCTTGAGTTATACTATGATTTTTCTCCTAACTCCTTCATCATCTACACTATTAAAATCCGATTGTATGTTTGTATGTCCGGCTATCTTCTAGCGAACCGCTGAACGGAGAAGCGCGCGGAAAATACCAAAAGATGTGGAATAATCCAAGGAATCCATTTCGACCATTTAAATTTCGAAATTACAATTAGTCAAAACGATACTAATTAAAAACTAATTTACAACAATACTTTTCATTTTTTTGGATAATTTAGAACAATACTTTTCATT
>BGPR01042566.1:0-13215 GCA_013235015.1 Araneus ventricosus | reverse complement strand
TAATTCCTTACACTTGAAGATTCCAGTGGAGAAGTTTACGATAGGCTATCATTATGCGTTTTGGGAAATATTCCATCTCTTAAGCAGAGTTGCTGGAATTGAAATGTTTATTTGGATTTCGAGCTGACAGCGGCTCGCTGCTCCAAGCAGACGAGATGATGAGGCTGAATAGATCGGAGCCGATCGATTTAACATTTGAGGTTGATGCGAAAATAAATGCGTTTCAGACACATGCGAAATCGGTTTAGGGTCGTTGCATATGCATGGACCTTTCTCCCCATGGTTGTTAAAACATGTGTAGATGTAGTGGGTCGTGCATTGTGTTTTCTTGTATGATATATTTGGTTTTGTTTTGGTGGCGCGACAACTGGTACACATTTTGATTTCTCATGGAATATGTATTGGTATGGATCCAAAATTCATTTTGGATGAGTTCGAAAAATGAAGTTTGGAATGGTACCAGACTTATTTGCTGCAATGCGCAAATCTGCTTTATTTATTTTACATCGAAACGAATTCATCAACTGAAAACATAAAAACTTTCAGACGGAAGAGAATTCTGAAATGTGTGTTATGACCATATCAGTTTGCATCAGTTTAATTAATCGAAATAAATAATATTTGTAATAATTATTAAATAAAAGTTTTGAAATTTTACGCAAAAATTCTGGGTGATCTCCAATGAAGTAAGGTTTTTTTTTGCCCTCATGCATTAGCCTATAAAATTATTAAATTACTTAGTAACTGAATATGAAAAATATTTTTAAATTCTTTGAAAGGGGATGACAATAAACATTATTAAAACGTAATAGAAATGTAACAGATTTAATAAAACCTGAAAAATAAATTAATAGAGGTAATAAAGCGTAATGAAATAAGTTAACCGTCAGCGCTAACACAGATTTTAAAACTAATACCAAGTATCATTATTGACGTGGAATTTGAAAGATTCGAAAATTATTACTATTCATTGTCAGCTACGGAGAATCTTAACGTTGGAAACTGAGGGGGTGGAAAATGAAAATTTCCACCACCCCACCCTCTTTTAGCTGGATAGCCCATCTACGAACTCGACCGGGATTTTAACTATACTTACAACATATCCCACGCTGGTTAAATTTAAATCAAAACTACTCCACTTATCGTGTTCACAAGATAACATGGGAAAAAGCGTTTTATATATATATAAACAAACTTTTTAACGAAGGATGGTTTTGGGTTCTAGGGGTCATGATCGGTGAAGATCTGCAGAAATTTTCTGAAAGTCGCGTGTCATGTGAACCATTGCAATAGGTAGACTTCCTATAAGGAATCTACCTAAAAGTGGCTAAGTGCACGCATGTTTTGTTTCTATGCCACTCCTAAGACAGGGACATCTATACCCGCCCCTGCCAATGATTAAAGGATGATACTGAACGAGTCTTCATCACTTTAGAATACCTTGAATAAAGCTGAAACGAAGTTAAAAGACACAACAACCAATACTTGAAAAAGCTAAATACTCGAAGACATTTTGATAATTAATTAATTGACTGAAAACATTCGTTAAAAGATTAAATCAATAAGAAAGTATAAGGCAAATGTTCATTCAAAGCAAACTTTTAAATTTCATTTGGATTAATGCAGATCTTCCATATAAAACCAAAGAAGAGAATGTAAGTAAATGACATATTTTTACTACTCATTCATGGTAAAATCACCTGTTGGAGCTCATGTTTAGTTTGAATAGAAGTTATTTTTATCACAAACTTCACCAAATATAGGGCAATTAGATTTAATCGGTAATTCGACTTTCCTATTATTGTAAGCCTTTGAACAATTTTCAGAAGAAATTCACTTCTTTTTCATGAAGGGATTACAGTAGGAGGTGATAAATTTGTCCACAAACTAGTGACATTTTTAGCACGTTTGTTTACAACTGGGGGCGACTTTGGGTTAATTGGCGACATTTCAATTAATTCCTAGGAAAATGCAGACGAAAACAATTCTTTGTAAACCATTCATCGGGCTTGCACATTGAGTAAGAATGTATTGTTCTTGCAGGGATATTTTTTCACTCACATTTCTATTTCTTGTTCCTCTGTTCTCTCTGTTACAGGCAGGGGCAGATTTATACATTTCTACGCCCTGCAGAGTTTCCCAAACTGTCGTACTCGAAATCAAAGCAGTTAATGGTGGAAATGGGATTAAAAAAGTAAGAGGATTTTATTCCTCCAAGTGAATTCATGCTATTTAATAACTATACTACTTGAATAGTTGATTATTGCGTCATCCTTAGGTATCGTTTTAAATTTACCTTATTTCAGAATTATAATACCTGAAGGCTTAAAATGTCTAAGGCAGAGTTTCACAACTCGTACAGAACCGCCTAGACGTGCAGGACACAAAAAGGCAGCTAAGGTGACACGAAAAGAGCAAAAGACGAACTTCAATGAATCTAACTGCTTAGACCGAAATAAAAAAAATATACGGTATGTCAACATGAAAATGAAATTTCACCGATAAAATTACGAAATGCGTTATTAAAATCCTTAAGATAGAAAAGACATGATGTGAAATTTATCTTGCATTCCAATGAATTTGGAGTTTTAAACAATTGAGAACAAAATATCTTATGTGTTATTTAATTTTTGTTACAAAGCTATAAAGTCGTTTCCCCTGAGATGCTAATCTTGGCAACAAACTTGGCGACTTGGCGACAAAATTGGCGACAAAGGGAATTTTCTAGAAGGACCTCGAACTTTCAATCTATTTCTACTGGTTTCATGCACTTTCTGTAGATTACGTCACTTCCTACGTATTGAAGTCATTTCCTGTTGAAAAGTATAAAAGCAAGCTCTCAAGCCAAGAAGAGTTAGTTGGATTTTGATCAGCAAGCAAGTTGGTGAGCTAATAAGAAACCTTTGAGCGCTGTGTTGAGATTTATTGGTAGTCTCTATTGTGAATTTTTACTAGTGCTGTGTTAATACTTGTGCTACGTTTTTTCGCTTGGAATGTTTGTAAAATAAAGAGCTTTATTTTTTAAATCGTGCTTATTGGATTGCATTCACGTACACCCACAAGACAATTTCGTTACAAAAGACATTTCGATAATAAATCATTTAAAATTCAAATATTCATTGGAAAGGAAGCTAAATTCAACAAAAATCAATGAAAGGGGGGTGGGGTGGAAAGGTTTTCAAAGCTGAAATGAAAAGTTAGGTCCCAAATACAAAAAGCTGAGACCTATGGTTTCATGTAAATAAATAGTTCAAAGATTTTTGATCAAACTTTCAATCAATACGTTTAAGTAACAGTGATGCATAGGTGAGTATAACAAAATTTAACCGGCATTTAAATTTCTAATCCAGTTCTGCATTCTCAGAAAAGGAATACTACAACTATTTCGTGCAAGAATATTTTAAATTCAAGATGCTGAATAAATAATAACTATCATACTCTTAAACAAACTACTGATAACATAAGCACTCCTCGTCTTAATCTTCATACACATTAAAACTTTTTTCCATCAGATTGAAGCAATAAAATCATTGCATATCAAGAGCTTAATCGTTTTAACTAATTCGACGAAAATTATGCAAGATGCTTTTAAATAATGAATACTGTTGTAAAGTCCTGTTTATATAGAAGAATTTAATGTCATTAGAGTCCAAAGAATCTTGTCTAGACTGGAGTGGATTAATTAGCTAAAAACTTCAGCTCTTCCTTTATTCCAGAGTCGATTCGTCTGCGTCTAACTCGGGGTAATGAAGTCTCTTCAGTGCTGTAGAATTGTAAAGTGCGCTTTTCAATAAAAATATTATCTGCATAGATTAATTTCGAAAATTATTAGTAAATATGAATCTTCAAAATAAACAGAGTTTCTTTCACCTAAGAAAAGTTCTCTAAAAATAACACAATCAATCAAGAATTTTTTTTAGAATAGATTTATGGTACATAAAAAAGTTCGATTGGTTTATTTAATTTAAAAGTTAATTTTTTGCAGTTGAAAGTTACTAGATTAAAATAACTGGTCGCTTTGAGGGTTAAAAATTAAAAATATGGCAATGCTTCAGGAGGTTAGTAAACAAAAGGAAACGAGAAATATTTTAAATGATGATAATAATAGACGCGCAAACAAAAACCATAACTAATAGATTCGAAGATAAACGATTTTAAGCTGAACGTTAATTGCAGTAGTTAATTTCATTTTTTGTAATAAATTAATTTAAAAAAATCTCTTCGAAGGCAACCGAAAGCTTCCGACTCAGTCCGAATGTTCTTGTCTTTATATTCCCTCGCTATACCATTCAGAAGTTTCTTGTCAATAAAACTTCTCTACATGGACGTTGCAGTCAAGACAGTTGTTACCACTATAGAAGCCACAGGTTTCAAAACCGTTCTCACCAAATTTCATACCAGTTTAACAGCTTCGTTTAGGCATTCCGTCGGAATAGGGAATCTGAAATACGGGGATGAGAAGTCACAGGATGGATAAGTTGGAGGGTTCTTGCTTTCCTGGAGGGTGCAGCAATGGTAGTGTTATCCTTGCTGATGACTCCTATAGGAGGGATCGGTGCATGGGCCGGTGATGGCTGTTTTGTAACTGACGACAGTATCTGTGTTACTGTTCGAAGCTGCAGGTCATTCGGAGACTGAGTGTAAAGTCGAGATGACTTCTTTATGAATATCATTTTAAGTCCAAGGTGGTTAAGAAATGTGTTCGACAACAAGGAGGGCAGGCCCATGCCCAGGTACTAAATATTTGCCATGCAAATAAATAGAATTGCTCGCGCTAACTACTAGTTTGGCTCCTTTCATAACTTATAGCAACCCTTTGACGCCGCCATATTGCATCTCTGTCAGTGTCAGTAGAAATGGTTTGGTTTTCACGTATGCATGTGGTATGAGCATCGCAGCTCGCTCATGTATTATCACATCATGTGATATATCTACTCTACCACATGGGAAACGCGTGGATAATGTGTAACATCAGTTTCTACGTATTCAACGAGAACGCATTTAGTTCATGTGTGGCATCACAGTCACCATGTTCAATTGTAGCTCTTGCATGAGAATACTCAACCTGCCAACAGGCAGCATCTACCAAAATCAAATCTGCATATATTTGAACAACTTGTATATATTGTAAATAAACTATACATTTAAATAATCAATACAGTCCGCTCAATTCGATGAATAAAACGCAAACAATAATGAGCGCTGCATCTGGGACTGTGTCAAATGTCATCACTTCGACGTGATCTTTCTCATCAGCTGGCCACGATTCAAAACTATCAAGTCTGTATACAACAACTCTTGAACATTTTAAAGATGTGACGTTAATCCAAGAGATCATATAATAACATTTCACCCCTATATGTTTGATTGTTCTCCACTGTAACAAAAGATCACTTGCATTCAATTCAAAAATAATTTTCTTCCAGCTATTAAAAAATACAACACGGAACGGCAAATCTGATCGTCCCGTCCTGTTACTACCATTATCTCATTATGTTAAGACTTCTAGCACGATAGAACCTTCTCAGGTTCTGATGAAATAGTTCGATCGCCTTGTCCTTGCGGCGTTCTTCAGTTAAGAGCCTTACTCAAAACCCGCTACCAGAACATCAATATGTCTTAAAGATAGACGGCATAATTATTCTACTTAGTATCCACACATTAAATCACTCGAGGAATTTTTCTGCCATCTTTCTAGACCTCTTCCGCGAGAGTTGAAATAATACTCATCTATTGGTCAAGAGATATATTACCAACAATAAATGCAGAACACAACTCTCTCTACATAGCTGAGAGGCTCGCAATGACCACATCGTGGAGACAGAGCTCCCAATTTAGAGGATCGAGGGTTCGAGACAAGGTCCCATCGAAAATGCAGTGTATGTGGCCTGGAGCAAGTTAAATCTGCTCGCGAGGATCAAACGTTCTCAAGTTAGTGAGGCACATAAGTTTCGACAGTGGAATACCTACTCGGGTAACGTCCTTGTCATCTGATCACGGCTCACAATTTCGAGGCTTTCGCTTAAAATAGTCCACGCGTTGGATCAAAAAGAGGCATCAAATTAATGCCGGGAATATGCACGGAATGGAGTTATGACCTGTCGGAAAAAGTAAATAATTCATTCAAGAGTTTCAGTACTGGGTATGCCGACTTCTACTGTATAAACTAAATGATTGCAAATATTTCACAAGAAATTTAAAAGAGTAATTAAATATGAGATTCAGAATGCCTTAACAAATTTTCAACCGAACGTCGAAAAAGTAAAATTTCGAAACATTGATTCCACAATAAAAATAAATACGAATATACTCTTTGAAGAGAAATTAGTTCTTCCAAGAATAACTTAAATTTTCGGAAAGATTCCGTGAATAGAGCTTCATTAGAGTGCGAAAACAAGTTTAATGAGCATTTTGCGAAGATTTTTCCTCCGGATAGAACGGAAACGTAAATTATTTCCTTTTCCTCAAGTGCGTTGTTGAAATTCTTTATTTTAATTGCCTCCAAATGTGATAGTTCCCAGATGTTTTCAGTTAAGCCTAATTATTAAAACTAGTTTTGACATAAAAGTGTAAATTTATTACATTATATTGCAGAAGGAGAGAGGGTCAGGCGGGGTAACTGGGAAAACTTCGGGGTAAATTAAGAACAGTATTTAACTGAGGCTTGTTTATTTGATAAATTATTTTGGAAAAAAGGCATTGTTTAAGGAAACTTGCAGAACATGATTATGCACTCACGAAAGATATAGACCTTTTCTCTATCGCATGCTATTCTTTTAAAGAGACAAAAAAATGACCCAGTCTGCAACATTCATCCACAGTTACTCCAGCTGACCCTATTCGATTCTCCGTAAAAATAGTTTTTTTCATTAAAAACTTTATTTTGCTATGTTGAAATTAAATTTAACTTTCCCTTAAGTGTGATTAATTTATTTTTTAAAAGTTATTTTGCAGCTGAGATAAAAAAGTTTTTCTCTGAAAGTTCAATTCAAGAATGAGATGTTTCTGCAGATTTCTTTTAAATATTGAAATCAGAGTTCTTCGCGTAGAATTAAGACGTTTTCGACAGTAAAAATGCATTATTATCTCAATGACAGTCTTATTTTAAATCTCATACAACATTCATGGAATGTATACAGAATTCTTAGCATCCGAAGAGTGAAACAAAATTACTTCAAGGGATATGGTTGGTATGTGAAGTAATAACGAAATTTAAAACGCTGAGAATGCTTCACTTTTGATTTAATATGTATGCAATCACACAGCGTAGCGATTTTGAAATATTTTTCAATATTGATATGAAAAGGATTTTTCTTATTTAATACTTATGCAATAACATAGTATTGCCACTTTCAATATTGATATGATAACGAGCATTTGCAATCAAAATCATGCCAAATGGATTACGTTTTTAGAAGAATTGAAGGGTCGAAATGGAATCGTGTTTCTGTAAGAAAAGTTTCCAATGTTCATTATGTTAAAAAAATTGCAACTATAGAGTTTGGTTTTGGAAGATGTTTCTTCTTGGAATTTCAAAAATAACACTTTTTTCATCTCTCATATACTAACTATGTATTATATATAGGCCGATTATTTTACGCGTCTAAAAGTTAAAAGTGTGGTGATTCCTGACACTTCGTTAAGTCGGATGTATAGGAAACAGTACTAAAAATCTTACTCCTGCACCTAGTTCTCGCTTTGACGAGATAATAACAACATGCACGATTCATTATTAGATTGAGACGGGCATAAAAGACTGCTGGTTTGGAAAAGTTCTACTCTATAAGCGACCGTATTTAATTCAAAATGTATTAAAAGTATATATATGACATATTTTAATAACAAATAATGTATTATAACAAACGCCTTTTCAAAAATGTCAATAGAATTTAGCTCTTAGAATATCAATTCCATCGAAGATAGATTCTTTTCCAAGAACCCCCTGAAAGCACCCGAAGTATAGGGGAAAACAACCAAATTTAAAAATTTAGAGACAAAATTAGCAGGCTTTCTTGGACAATATTGTTTTTTTTTTATAATTCTTAGTCTTAGGGAGCTAAAATAAAATAAAAATTTAATTTGTGAGGAAAAAGTGAGAGGTGGGTGGCGATTGCTTCCTTCGCCCCCCCCCCTGAGTAGCCACCACTGTTTCTAGCTTTCTCATATATCTAGGATGGGAAATGCATGAAATTTGACACCTCAAATTTTTGGTAATCCTTTGAAGATAAAATCAACTTCTTATGTCAAAATATGTCTGAAAATTCGTCATTTCTTTTCGAAGTAAAAAAATAAAAATATTTATTTATGCATTGTGCGGGGAATATAACTTTTTCTAATCACAGCCATAAGTTCGAATAACCTAATCTAAATATTACTACTGATAAAAATAGAGTTAGATTAAATGTTTTTAATATATTTGTAAATCGATTACGCGACAATGCATGTATGTTTTACAAGTAATTATATTAAAATATCAAACATGGGTTTGAACTTATGAGGTTCAGAGAAAATAAAAAACAAAAGTATTTTGTGTAGGTAAAGGACCTCTCCCCTTTCCCCCAGATAGCAGTGCTGCCGACCTAATAAGTTGAAATTCATATCCAACCGAAGAGAAATATAAGTTGCATGAAATTTGCGTTTGTTTTTTTAAATGACTGCGTGGAACCTTTTTTCGAAGCTTCTTTTCTGTTCACCTAATATTTGAGGCATTTCACATAAAAAGTCACGATACGAAACGAAATAAATGTTGGCCAGAAGTTTCGACTTATACGATATTCTTATTTTTCACCCAATGGCATTTTTATCTAAATGTAGTTGTAGCTGTCAGTTCTGATTCGCAGAAGTGTAAAATATAATCCCAATACGAAGTCGCGTGCAAAATGTGAGTTTGGAGAATTAGTTCACCGAAAAGTGAGTTGTGGAGACCAGAAAGAGCGTGAAAATGCTTCGTTGCGTGTCAGGAGTGTATTTCTGTGACTCTACGTTCGATAGTTTGTGACAAGCGAAACTATTTCACTTGCTTGTAACATTTCATAGGCAACTGCATTATTTACGAATAGCTATTACGATGTAAGAAGCATTATTTACGAATAGCTATTACGATGTAATGTCAATTTTTAGCTCGTTTGTTGTGTTAAATTACAACATTCCATTAAATTAAATCATGATCAAGACCAAATTTACTTATGTCTACAGATATGGCTTCATTAACGAACTCAAATGTATATATATGCTATTACAAACGTTATTAATGCAGTATATCATAACACAGTACCGTATAAATCGTCGGGACGAAATGACAGATGGCTAAGATATTTACGTCCCGTTTTAAAGTAACACTGGGACTATTATTGATAGACCTCGTTTATTTGAACCGTGGCCAGGTGACGAAGACGACACCGGATTCGGCAAATCCTCACTAAATTCCGTGCCACAACAGCGGGAAGACAGCCTATTCCGATGGATCTATCGGGCATCAAACCCGCTGTGAAGGCGGTTGGCTATTCGACCCTTCGAAATAGAAGAAGGAAAGGGGAAGTCATGAAGAAGAGGCGAAACATTTCGAAACAATTATTTATTGAAATAAAAATTTTGAAAATCACGTTCTATTGACACAAAAATGAAATGAAATTCTGAAAAATAGATGTTTAATATACGTATAGGGTATCCAAAATATATAACTGAAGCTTTGTTAATGCGTGCCATAGAAAGAATCGATAGAAATGATTAGAAAACGTGGTATATCTAATTTTTTTCTTTATCTTCACGTATGAAAATTTTATTTTCAGACATTTCACTTAAAAATTACTAGTATTTCAGAAATAGTTTTGAGCCATTGCTTTGCTAAAAGAGAAAGTAAACTGTGTTTTTTTGGTTGACTGAACTTGAACCAATCGTAATAGTGCAAAGAAAGTTTAAAACACAATACAAGAAAGAAGCACCACTCGAGAATATTAAATATAAGTGGATGAAAATATTTCCGATTTGGATAATAATAAAACACGAATTGTGGTGAAGCCAGAGGTCAGTAGAGTTCCTGAAAAATAAATAATTTTTAAGTAATCTTTAAAACTAAAATTTTTAAAGAATCTATACGAAGGACATACATCAATGAAAGGGTAAAAATGCATCAATGAAAAGATTGTCCTTAGTACAGATGTGTTTTACCCCGCTTACTTACGAAGATCCAACTATTTTAGATAGCAATTGAGCTTTATAGAGAATCTGAGTAAATAATGCAATAGCAGTTAAAAGCTATTAAAACTGTTGTGGGAAACCGTTTCACGCGCGATCGAAAGGTTGAGAAAAGCTTCGATGCCATGCCAATTATATATTTCAGAACGTGTAATGTTGTTTACAAAGATAATGGTAAATTATTATGTTTGATTTAAAATATGGTTGTGTTCCGCATCCTATTGCTTATTTTATTTTTTAATAATAATGTATTTTTGTGTTCTACATGCTTTATTCCATTACTTTTATGTTCCATTATTGTGTTGTATTTTAATTCGAAATGAATGCATATCGCATTCTCTGCATGCTTGGTGTAGCGCCTCCGTTAGGCGGCGCTGCTAGTTTGTTTACTGTTTTCATTTGTCATTGCCAGGTTTCTGTTCGCACCACCCGCACAGACCGGACGCATTCTTTTTGCTCTGCTGTCAACCACCGCACAGGCGGCCACACATATATTTTTTTTTTTACTTTCGGCGTGTCTCCACCACACATTTGTTCGTTACTGCAACAAGTTGTCTACCGCAGTTTTACTCATTAATGAACAGTGATTCCACGGAACTGCATATTTTGCATATAGTTGTGTTGTTGGTGTGTATAGAACTTTTAATACAACAAACACTGTTTTCATCATTCTTTACTTAAAACAACAACAAAGACCTGACAATCTGCACAACAATTACTCACTCGTTTCTAGAGTGGTTTTACAACTCGTGATCTCAACGCACAGGTTGGTTCTAATCCCACTTGGTCTAACATATTTAAGCGTGTCCAGGATAAAGGGGAAGTATGGTATCTTCTATTGGCCAAAGTGACCATGGGGTATCTGAGATAAAAATTTCACTTAGCTTAATTTTTGGGAAATATTGTCTTCTTGAAGAATTTTCAGGAGAAACTGGTTTACATTTATGATTCGCATGGAGAGGCAACCCGCAACAGCTCCCCCTCAACCACCGGGACAAATTCGTTGCTAAAGCGCACATTCATCTATCAGTTTTTGAATGAACCCCGTTAAGATCACACCCAGAGCGGCGAACTCAGGCACAGCATACCCTAATCTATTAGATCAAGGGTGGGCTTAAAATGTCTGCCATAAAAAGGGGGAAAATACAATACAGCAACTTCCTCGTTCATTTTCTATATTTTATATTCCTTTGCAAAGCACAAAAACTATAATTAGGAAATAAAATAAAATGCACCCTTCGGAAGAAAACTAAAAAATATGTTATTCGCAATATCGATCGAAATGGACATCTCAAATGATTTTCTTCTAACAACACAATCAAGAATTACATTTACGTGGTCAGCAATCCTGGAATTTCATGTTATTTGCCCTTCTCTCTCTCTTATACACTGGAAATGTTTTCATCCTTTTACTGCTTTATTTCCTTTATTTCCCTTTTCTAGACTCAGAATATCTTGCAAATCCAAAAACTGGATTAGAAGCGTGTAGCTTTACTTTTTGAATAAGGATATTCTCGGGAAGATCTAGTTCAATAAGAAGAATTTAGTTACAAAACCTACACGTAGTTTCGAAATACATTTACAAGATAAGACTATTTCAGTCAATAGGAACTTTTTCGGTTCGATTCATCAGTTGTGCGTAACGGAAATTCATATTCCTATAATGTATGCAAATTTTCAATGGCTTGAAAAATATCTTCCTCCTATGATTAAAGACGTTTCAAATTTTATATAAAAGAGGTAACACTATACTTAAAAAGCAACTTAGTTTCCTCAGGTTAAAGTCCATTTTAAAGCAACACTAGTATTGTTTTAGACTGACCTAATTTTAATCCGTGTCAGAGGCTGAGGGCGACACTTGAGCAGGAACCTTCTCTTCAAACTTCCACACCACATCAGCGGGAGACACCACTCACTAGCTCGAAAATGCGGATGGAGGTAGGATCTTCTGTGGAACTGGGTTTTCAACTCGTGATCCTCCTGTCGCGAATCCGGGATTCCGCCGAGGCCCCATTATGATTAAAGGAGGCCCCTATTGCGAATGGAGAAAGTGCAGTCGCTATGACTCTACGCAACTTCAACTTTTCGTAACCAACAACCAAACAAGATAAGAAAACAACAT
Source organism: Araneus ventricosus (assembly GCA_013235015.1). Taxonomy (NCBI): domain Eukaryota; kingdom Metazoa; phylum Arthropoda; class Arachnida; order Araneae; family Araneidae; genus Araneus; species Araneus ventricosus. The sequence goes on along the minus strand of BGPR01042566.1, from coordinate 899 downwards.
AATTGTTTGCTTTTCGATGCAGCTCCGGCTTTCTACTTATTTTTTATGCAACTTACACTCTGAAGAATAAAGAATGCAATATTTATATATTGAAGCGGGATTTTCCGTTTCTCAATTTCCGAACTTTTAATATTAGAATCATTCTTTCTTGCACCTTTCTTTACAGTGTTGCTAAAAAAGAAATAATAACAACCCATCCTAATAACTCATATAATTTGCTTAAATGAGAAGCATTGGTTTTTGCCAAGAGAAACCTACTGGACACCGTTAATTATACAGAATAGTATCATTAATAACCATTTATATCATATATTGCTATGCATGCAAGTTTTCTGACTTAAAAACTACTGTTGTTTTTAACTTTATTTGTTAATAATTCCTTTTTTATTTCTACCAAAGGAACCACTTTTTTAAACCAATTATCTAGTCCTTTGTTTACAGTGTCCCCAAAGATTTCCAAGAGAGACATTATTTCTTTTACCATATTCTCTGTTATCAGAAAGCAGACCGTCGCTAAAACAGATTAACTTTCAGTCGAAATTTCATGGGCTGCCCTGAATATTCAGACAGCATGGCGGGGCATTCCCAACGTTTCCTGAATATTCAAACAGAGCGTGATTCCCGTACATGGACGAAACTTTTCATCCAAACAAGGCTGGCCGCGGGAGCTTTTGTCTGTGATCAATGAAAAAGCCTTCTTCGCCGATCAATACCTGCAAAGCACCGAAAGGACGCAGTTAGTAGTCCGGCCAACCGTCCTGGCACAGATATTTCATTCATGTCCTCAGGCGATGGAGTTTAGCGCTGAGGAAATTGGAGAATTTCTTTTTCTGAAAATAGGAGTGACGGTAAATGGGAGTTTTATTTATTTTATTGCCTTGAAAATTTGATTTAGGACT
>BGPR01042565.1:0-13215 GCA_013235015.1 Araneus ventricosus | reverse complement strand
TACCACAGGTTGAGAACCTCTGCGCTAGAGTTTTGAAGTTTGGAGAAGGGTTTACCTATAGAGGAACCTTTCTCGTCATCTGATCACTGTTCAGAATTGCATGGTCCGTCCCAAACTAGCCTTCGTGTTGCTTCAAAATCGGGGCATTTATATAATTAAACGAAACTTCTGGTGCGCTAGAGATGTGAAATTTTGTACATATGAGTCTTCTCCATATTGTATTCCAGGATTCTATAATATTGACAATATTGGAAGATAAAATAAATACAAAAATATATTTTAAAAAGAAAATTCTACTCTTTAGTATGCTAATAAATTGTTTTTATTAAATTGATTCGATTCTTACTTACTATCCGAGTGGATCATTTGCTTTATATATATATAATGTAGGGATTCTCAGTTAATTTAACCCGTTTTTTATTTTTAGCAAAACTTTAGTTTTCTTTTTTTCCCCCGAAAAATAGCCGAAACAATCAGCGTTATATGCAAAGAAGAAACTTTTATTGACTGCAACGTTTTCAGATTTACTTTTTAATGTTTTCTTCCAAGAAATGTCTTTTAAACTTCATAAAGAATATGACTTTTTAAATATTTAATTGTCTACAATTAAAGATGCATTTCATTTCTAAGAATCCAAAGACGATTTTCAATTTTTTTTTATTATCAAAAATGAAATAAACATTTAATTTTTTCTAAACGCAGAAAAAATTCATAATTGATGTCACCTGTAAAATCACTTTGATAAGAAACATTGCTTAATTACCAAAAGTAACTTTATTGCTTCTTTTCGTTTCCTGAGAAGGATGTCAATTGAAGTTTTCAGTAAGAGAATAAACTTTATTTATTTGTATTAGAATATTTCATTTAATGACACACTGACATGCTTAAAAGTATCAATGTAAATGTTTTAATTTACAAGCATTTCTTCGTCTTTAGAAGCCATAAAATCTAATTGAAAAGATTTTCGAAAGAAAAATTAGATGAATCTAAAGAAATCGATTTTCGAATTTTTTTTTATTATCTAAAATAAACATTTAATTTTCTAAACGAAGAATCAATTCATAAATGATGTCACTTTAGACACATTGACATGCATAAAAGTATCAATATAAATGTTTTGATTTACATGCATTTTTATTATTTAGGAGTCATAAAATCTAATTGAATTTCTAACAAATATTTCAAAGCAAAATATAAAACATTAATTTGTTGAATGTACGTTTCTTTTTCTTTACTTGTTTAACTCACTTCAGTTGTTATCAATTACAGGAGGGTGTAACTAATCTAATTTTTTCCCCTTGATTATAAATATTTCTTCTTTTTTAACTTTTCTGAACTACCATGGCCTGGAGGTCTTGGCTTCGGAGACGGAAGATTCCGGTACGAAAACCAACTCCACAGAACAACCGCCGTGTATGTGGGTCTGGGAAATGTTAAATCTGACGTCGAGGGTGAACTCTCTTGGTGCAGAACGGATTGGAGAGTGGTTGGATGATATCATCGTTATCTGAATACAGTTCAAAATGTACTGCTTTGTCACAAAATGGCTCTCGTGTTGATTACAAATGGGTCGTAAGTATAGCTAAACTATACTAAACTTTGTGGTGGCTGCCATTGATTTTCTAAAAACTCTCTACTGTAACAATTTCTCTTATAATATTCACGGCGTTGAAGATCTCTTTCTTGAAAGTAGTCTTGAATTTAAATATTAAATTATTAAATAAATGAAAAAAAATATTGGATTGCTGCTATGTTTTCTAATAATTTCTTTTTCTTTAACTTTTTACTTTTATTTTTTGAGGCTTTGATAAACTGAAAGTTTTTAAAATAATTTAATCTAAATATTTGTGTTCCTTCCACTTCCATTTTTTCTGTTTAAATAATAGATGGCGCCAGAGTCTTGGGTGTTTACATTGATAATGGGTTTTAATATTATTTCTTGAAATTATTCAGGCGGGAAGTGCTTGTGATTAAAGTGGAGACATTTTGATTCTCTCCAAGCTAGGGTAAGTTTGATTTTTTTCCTTCTTTTACTGATATTTTTATGATGGCATTTCCTGCCCGATAGCTAATATGTTTATAATAATTTTGTTAGCGGTATTAATAGATGGCGCTAGAGTCTTAGGTGTTTACATTGATAATGGGCTTTAATATTTTTTCTTGGAATTATTCAGGCTGGAAATTTCTTTTGCTGGGGATTAAAATGAAGACATTTTGATTCTCTTCAAGCTAGGGCAAGTTTGATTTTTTCCTTCTTTTACTGATATTTTTATGATGGCATTTCCTGCCCGATGGCTAATATGTTTATAATAATTTTGTTAGCGGTATTATGTTTGTTTATTCTTTTCAAAAAATTCTTTTGCCGGTATTACCTGTCTTGTTCGTCTTTGGTTGGGAAATTTCAGGCTATGAGAAGCTTCCTTAGACGAAAGTCAAGCATTTGCAGAAAAATTTTCGGAATAAGTTGAATCCATATAGAAGATAGTCTATAACCCTTGAAAAAGTGGACTAGAATGGATTCCTTGTTTGTTTAATTCTATTCTCTCGGAGAATATTTCTTGGTTTTTTTTTACTTTCTTTGAATGATTTTTGACTTCATTTGTTTTTTGTATGCAACAGCATATTGCGTGCTACTTAAACATTGTTTAAATTTGCAGCAGTATATGTTTAAATTTATTTTTAAATTTGTTTTGATTCCTAATTTAATTCTGATTATCGTTATGCTCTAAACCCTTTAACTTTGTCTTGGAAAGAAAGTTAGAAGAAACACGCTAAATTGTGAGACGTCGTATTTACTTGAAATTTTTTATCTGACAATGAACTGCTTTAACTTTCGGTCCAGCTGCTTAAATATTAACTTACAATGTTTACTACTACGAATAACAAAAATATTTCATTTATGTCTTTATACAGCGCCAGAACTTCTGGAAAACGTTTTGAAACTCTAATTCTAAAGTAGATTACTTTAATTTCGTATCTTGGGAACAAAGACTAAAGCTAAAAAAATCCACTTTTCCCTCTACACAAATGCTTTCCAGACGGTTAACTTTCCATATGCTACTAGGCAAAGTTTCAGAATTTTTTAGAACGACGTCTCTAACAAAGAGATTTCCGTCTCACTTAATTGATGCACGAGTAGTATTTTGGTTTTTAATTTTTAGAACGCCATTATTTCTCTTTGACTTATTTGAAGCGCTTTCACTGAATCGCAAAGAAAGGGACACTTCCTTTTTCAGTGTGAAGCACTGTAGCATCAAGCATAGCCATTCGTATTATAAGAATAATTTAATGCTGGCAATTTACACTATACATTGTTCACTCAGACCAAACTTTAAAAAAATTCTACTTCTTCCCAAGAAAAATTATAGACGACGTTTCCAACACTTATTCCCTTCTGGCGAGAGAGTCCGCGTTTTAAGTAAAAACATCTTCTTCATCATCTGCAAAACAATCCTGAGCTCTTGTATGCTCAACATATCGTTCATCCCAGTCGGTCTCAATTTCTTTACAGTACTGTTACAAAAATCGTTTTGTAGCACAAGTAACAGGAAACAATTAATCTTGCACAGATTAGCAACGTAAACAGACAGCAATTCGCAGGTAATAACAGTTCAGTACTTTGAGATTTAACCACACAAACAGTCAGTAAATCACTAATAACGACAATAACAGCACTTTAAATAGCGCTCAGCTCACCAGCTTTCTAGCTCGCACTGCAGAAGAAACTCCAAAGTTGTTCCAGTCGATCAAGACAATCATCTCTTATCCAAGCACGACCCTTATATACTCTTCCCGACAGGCCGTGACGTCACATGGAGTTTTCTCGTACATTCAAGCTTATTTTCTTTCCTAATAGAGATATCGAGAAAAGGTTCGCATTTTCTGGAATCATCGATTTGTCGCCAAGTCGCCAAGGTCAGGGGTCTAGGCCCGGCCATCCCATACTTACCCCTGTGAAACTCTCTTCCCAAACATAAGACTAGTGAGACAGGAAAGCGACATCATACTTTTGCAACAGTATGTTCATACTACTTTTATCAACAAAAGATTCCTTAAAGGACATAATTAACTCTTTGGAAGAGGAAAACGTAAAAATACGTTTCTTTCGAATTATCCACTATCAAAATTTTTAATTCAATAATTTGACTTGCGTACTAGTTTAAAAAAGTTGGACGTGTAGTGGCGGCTCGTCCATTAGGGACTTGAAATTATTTTTTAAGCTTGCATTTTCCGTTTTTAATCTTATTTGCTTACTTTTCCACTCTCAAGGAGGCCGCGGTGGCCTAGTGGCAAGGTCTCAACCTCGGGGCCGGAGGGTCGCAGGCTCGAAACCCGATTCCACCGAAGATCCGCCGTGTATGGGGCCCGTTGCACGCTAAATCATACGTAGTGGCCAAACGTCAGGGGGGCGCCAGCCCAGGCGTCGTCCTCGTCATCCGACCGCGGTTCAAAACTACGAGGTCCGTCCCTAAATATCCCTCGTGTTGCTTCAATCGTGTTAATCTAACCTAGCCTTTCCACTCTTAAGAGTGCAATGACTTACGAAAATGCAAAAAAGTAATAAAAAATTGAAAAAGGGCATAAAATGAAGCCAAACGAAGAGAGACCCAGGTCTGATCCGCAGCGTACTCGGGCCCCCCCCCCCGAAATCCGCTATCAGCGCCGAAAATACGGAGGTAAAAAGCAACCATTTCTGCCTTTAACTTATACCGGCTATTTGCTGCAAGGCAACACAGCTCTGCTGGCACAGAGCCAACTGAACGAGAAAAAGGTGCTCTTTTTAATATGTTTTCCTTTCCCCCCTCATTCTTATACAAAGTGGTAATCTCATTGGCTGTTCATGGGTTTTGGTTTCGGTTTGTGTTCCGTCGACAGAACTGAAACACATCTGGTTGATTGATTAGTTTCTTTCTCTTGATGGAAGGCTAGATTTCTTTTGAAGAATTTTCATTTTTGGAAGAGTGTTAGCGAGTGAAGTGGGCGCGGAGAAAAGTGTGTATGTGGTGCTTTGATTTTTTTTTTGGTCAGCAGAATCGTCTCATCAACATTCACTTAACTTTCTGTTAGTAAAACTAGTAGTAAATGACATATACCGGTTATTTAATTTTTTTGAAAAGCAGGAAATTTCATATCGGACTTTGGAATTAAGAAATTTGGCCTACTGAAATATAAAGTAGCTTTTTTAAAATTTGTATTATCTTGATAAATATTATCTTGCAGCCCTCCTTGTTTCTAAGTTCACGAGCCGCCACTGTGGACATGTCAATAGATATCTGCAGAACACGTTTACTTTTTTTATGGTATATAAATTGTCTAGAGTAAGCACAGTTTTGGTTTGTCTTTTTATCTGAGCTTGCATCTAACTCGTATCCAGCACACAATGTGTTAACAAGGAAAAACTTTAAAGAAAATACACTTTAATTCTTTGCACTTTTATGCCGAGTCAGACTCGACATTCTGAATTATACATCTTTTACAAATTCTTGGTGGAAGGCTTTTATTATAAAAACCATATAATACCATAACACAGAGAATAGGTTTTAGGATTTGAAACAATTAATAACAATATTTTTTAGCTTCCTAGAGCGCTAAATCAATCCTTACACTCACACGTGTATAATTATGCATCTTATTATCTTCTGTAGTGCTAAGGGTTAAAATTTCTTTCGAAATATTCTTGAGAACACTAGGGCAAAAAAATGCAATGACAGTGGAATCTCCCTATAACGAAATCGCTTAGTTCCAGTTGAAAAATTAGCTGTAGAGAAAATTTCGTTATACGGAGATTAGAGATTTTTGCAGTTATTTAAGTAAATATTGCAAACCTTTTAGTATGTACGATAAGTTCAAAAATATTTAATTATGACTTTCAATTAAAAATGAAGTAATATTTATTATAAATTTGTAAAAATTATGCTAATTTTTATTGTATAAATAAAACGCTCAAAAGTGAAGACAATTCATCAATTTAGACAATAATATGTACTAGTACGTATAAACATAAAATGCGTATTGTCACATCCCTTTGCTGTTTCCACGCCCCCCCCCCCACTCCACCCCGATTGCTGGAATCTTGACCCGTAGAAATGTTGCTCCCTCTGTAGAAACCCAGTTCCCCACAACTGCATTACCCTTCACATAGCATTCTATTGTTATCGCTGGAACGAACAATGCGAGTGGTTCCAGAAACAGGCACGTGTGAGCGATTTGTTTGCACAGAAATTAACAACCTTCTTCAAAAATGACAAAAATCGAAAAGATAAAGGTCTGAAAAAAGTCGTTATAGGGAGAAATTCGCTGTAGGCAGACTTCGTTGTAGGTAGACTCAACTGTATTATAATAGAAAGAAAGCAAGAATCCCCGAATGTGAAACAACAGAAACTTTCTGTATCATGTTAACGCCGATAGCATTTTCGCTACACTTACGTTGGTATTCACAATAATGTTCAAAAGTTAAAAAAAAAAAAATGTTTCTTCTCTGATCCAAATTCTTTTATGAACGCCTCAAACTGCAGAACACAAAATAATACTGACGTGAAAACGTCTTTCCGATCGAGTCGGTCGAACTTTCTTGTGTGACAAAATACCGTCAGATTTGAATCGATAATACCTACAAGACTAATAATGCGAAAAGAATGGGTGACCCCACAACCGATAGATAATATTTGTAAGAGTTTGTCGCATAGTATTTGTTTTGAGTATGATGCCATAGTAATAGTGTAGGCGCATGCGCGTGATTGTTATGAATTAGCTCTATGTATGGTTATAAACAAGTGTAGCGCAGAAACGTGTTTATCTAGGAGGTTGATTCTGGTGTCATTTCAAAGAGCTTGAGGAGTATTACTAGGAACCCAAAGTAAAACAATAAAAATATTTATCAGAATATGATTAAAAATCGGTATTAAATTGAAAATTTCAAACTCCGAATGTTTTTTTGATTGTAACATGCAGAGTTTTCTTTCGAATTGTACGAAACTTAAAGAATACTTGACAATACGTAAAAGAAACATTGTATTAAAATTTGAATTCAAAAATTTGAGTATTACGGGAAATATGAGCATTTGTAGTGAATAATGTTTTACTGCGCATACGCGAAATGTAGTTCTATATACTGTCAATAGATGGCGCCATCAAAAGCTACTCTAAATAAAACATAAGAAAAGCGCGGTTCGAGTTCGCGCCGTAGATTCTTCGTGAAAACGTCGGGATAAAATCATAAATACAAGTGTTTCGTATTAATATGTAATTTAATTATCAATCTCTTTAATACAATATTTACATAGAGTAGTATAATGGTTACAGAATAGATAAATCACAATTTTATCGCATGTAGCAAGGGTCTGTGGTAGCTTGTGATTTATCTATTCTGTAACCATTATACTACTCTGTGTAAATATTGTATCAAAAGATTGATAATTAAATAACATATTAATACGAAACACTTGTTTTATGAATTTATCCCGACGTTTTCACGAAATAACTACGGCGCGGACCCGAACTGCGCCTTTCTTTTGTCTTTTTTCTTTCATTAATTTAATCGTACGACAAGCGTAGTTATTTAAATGAGAAGCGCCAGAGTACAGATTTCAAGATAAACACATAGCTCGTTACAAAAATATCGTCCTTTTGAGCAAAAAAGAAGAAAGTTCTGATACTGCGTACAAGTGAAACGACAGTAGTAGCTTTTGTACGAGTAATTCAAAATTTTGCTAAATTGGATTTGGTGTTTAAATTTATACCAATGAGAAATGAAAACTAATCGCATCGGATTATTTTCATACTGTAAAGCAATTGGAATAAGGAAGCATTAATTTAGTATAGAAACATTTTCCCACCTAGAAATTGATCTGACGAAGAATTTTAAAAATAATTTTTTATGTAAATGAAAGAAACATTTTAAGCATTCCATTTAAATTGGTTCTATCGAAATTCTCTCTTACTTTTTTATCAAAATAAGGGAATTAGTTCTTTGCAAGCGACGATGATCAGCAAAAAGTAATCTCATACATGCCGTGTACGTTTTCTTCTAATCATGTTTTTTAATGACGACAAACACAGAAACTCTCAACAAATCTCTATTATTTTTCCTGCTAACTAATAAAATAGATGACATTTGAGAGGATATTTGTTTGTGTCTATCATTATTTCTTGGAGAGTATACAGCGGACCCGAGTAAAAATATTCGATATCAATTCTTTAAAAATAAATATTAATAAGCGGATTAGTTTTATCACTAAAGCCGCGAATTTATTAAAATTTTTGCAAGATTCTATTTAAATTGTTTTTGTGCCCGCTTGTAAAGATGGAATCATATAAAGGATTTTTCAATTAATTTTTGATGTACTATAGTTTTGAAATTTTCTAAGCTTGTGTGTTCTTGTTGATGATACATTACTAATATAATAGCACTAATCTGTCTCTCGCTAACGTTCTGACGTCACCAACAATAAAACTCGAGCCATAGCACTGCGAGACGTTAAACAGCATTATTTCATTGTTAGAGAATCTAAATTTCATAATTTTAAATTTAAAAGAGTAATTGTCGTTCTAATTTCAAATTTAATATCTCTAAAATAGTGAAATAAAATTTTCTATCGATTGATATAAAATTTATCTCGCTATGATCAATAGTTCCCGAGAAATTTTAAATTATATTAATCTTATATTTCAAATTAATTTCCGTTTTTCAATAGAAAGTAGTAAATTACGTCAGTGGTATATCATGCGCGTGTTATCGTTTGGACGCCACGATGCATCTGATTATTTATTGCAATCGTGATGATATAATTTGAAAATATTTTTTGGCAACGTTTGACAAGCAGAGAAGTGCTTTGTTTTGATTAGAGTGTTTTGATAAAGTACAAGGAAAATTGTTAAACGACGAAAAATATTTCATACGGAATGTTGTTAACCAAGAGGTTTTTGAATAAAGAAATATGCAAATAATATGTAAATAAAAATATTTCCTGTCATAAAACATATTTTTATTTAATTTGTTTTCAAACAATGTTAAACATTTCCCTCGCATATATATCTATTTAGACACGTCAAATTTGACGGGTGATGTCTCGAATGAAGAGGCCATTTGCACCAGTCATACCATGACGAGTGATTTTCTATTTATTTTAATATTCTTTCAACGTAATTATCAGTTATGCGATTGATTTTAATCAAATTTTGATTCCATTTTGGTGGTTCCATCTGGTAGTAAATTCTAGTAAAACGGATTTTTTAAAAACTTTCTTTACTGAATTCTATAATATATACAATGAATTATGAAATACTTTAAAGACTGAAAAGTAGAAAAAAAAGAAATAAAGAAGTTTTTAAAAACTAGCTTTTATTAGTGAGCTACTAAGCTGGAATTTTTATTATTAAAGTCATTGAATTAAAAACGAAATTGTAAAAGCGTGCGACACTGAAAATATATTATAAAGTAATTAAACTACAATGAGTATCACTCAAAAAAAATTCCTAAACATTTAATAAAAATTAATTTTTCAATTGTGATTAAAATTCGAATTTGTTTAGTGTATTTTTATCAGCACCTCACCCTTCTACTATTGGGTAGCGGTGACCTAGTGCTAAGACCTCGTCTTTGGGGCCGGAAGGTTCTAGGCTCAAAACCCGATTCCACTGAAGATCCTTCGTGCATGTGGGCCTGTTGTATGTTAAATCAGACGTAGGGAGCCAAATATCCTCCCGTTGGTGTGGTACGGAAGTTTGGAGAGAGGGTGTCAGCTCATGTGTCGTTCTCATCTTCTGACCGTGGCTCTATGGCTCCTTGCACACACACCGATTCGTGTCGACCGGTTTCAGACCGGCCTGCAACATTCCATTAGTAGTGTATAGAGAACAGTTGGAGCTTGCACACGTACCGGCGCCTGCATAAAACCGATCGGCTGCCGAGAATTGCCACTGCACTTCGCCGACATCGGCAGCTGCGGGGGGTCCCAGTGACACATGCAAGCCTACTGACGCTTGCACACACGCCGATTTCAACCGATCGACTTCGCTCTCGTGGCGAAATAATAAAATTAGTAACATTTTGAAAAAAATATTGAACAATATTTTTAGGGATATTTTTTTTTCTTTATTGATATTTTCAGTATAAGAATGAGAAAATTACTTATACACAAAGAAATTTTTAATGGATAGTTAAAAATAATGGTTCTCAGTGGCAGATTAAGCTTGTTAAAAAACGAAGCGATTTAACATTTAGGCGTCTCTGAATATATATATATATATATATATATATATATATATATATATATATATATATATGTAAGATCAGGCTTTAAAAAGGTGAAAGGCTGTCCATTGTCATCAAGGAAGAGACGATATTTGTTTAAATCTTCTTTTATTTAGACATCAGGCGTTATTTCTTCATAGGTAAAGTATTTAATTTGTATGCAGCTCCATGACCAGAATTCAGAATTCGCGTCCGAGCGGCGCGTTGTTGTTGAAAGCTTACATGCCGGCGTGAAAAAGGGCAGAAATGAATGCGCAGAACGCTTAAGTACCCAGAAGAGGGAATTTTCCCTTTTAGAACCTCGTGACTTGAAAAGAAAGTTGTAGTGCGTTAATTATGTTGAAAGTAGAAGTATTTAAAATGAGGTATCGCCAAGATTATTTAGGAAAGTTAAAAAATTAAAATATCACATATATATATGCTTTTTTACATTTGAAGAAGTCGGTTTTTCTAATTTTAAAATAATATTAATGATTCCGCATACATTCCATACTTTTATTTCTATTTTTTAATTACATTTTGTACTTGCTTTGTTATTTATTTTTAATTAGCTTAATAAATCTTTGTTGCATAATTGCAATGCCTTAAAGTTAGTTATAGTTAATTTAACATAATTTTCTAATGAATTTTCAGTTAACATAATTCGCTTTTAAATAAAAATAATTCTCAAAAGAACTTTACTCTCCGACAGCCTTAGAAATAAATATAAATGTGTTGTTTTCACCTTGGTTTCTCCCTTAGTTTCGATTTATTAACGCAATAAATGGAAATTCAATTTTTTTCGAATGTTGAAGTGATTGCTTTCCACAGTGTTAGATTATTATTACAAGAATTCGTGATATTAACACATTATAATTTGGTTGTATTCCCAAGTCAATTTTTAAGGTGTCCGCCTACGTTGCGAACCCATTTTCTGCCGAAAATCAAAAACATTTTTTTTCGTTTCACTTCACTTTTATTTCTTAATGTAATCCCAAAACTTATTTCATTTTACTAGAACGATAATCGGAAATGAAATTAGAATCCTTTTAGTAAAACTTAATAGCTGAAAATGGAAAACTAAACAAGCATTTGTTTTGACAACAGTATTTTTGTACAAGAATGTACAAAAGGGCACAACAAAGAAGCATTTTTCATTGTTCTATCTTAATATTTATTTCTTTTTAGTTACGATTTAGAGTTAGTTTAGTTTGAATTAGCCGTCTTCGGCGACCAGCTTGTTCGACGGGAATATGATTTCAATTGAATCTTGTATAATTTTATATTCATGGATTCTTTAACAACGTAATTTTAAACTTCAGATTGCTGTAGATTATTTAACCCATGTTCTGTTAGCGGCCTTGCGCCTATTTTGTTCATTGTTTGCATAATGTACGTAATGGAGTCAAATAACTGACCATACTATATGACATCTAATCCCAAAACTTCTTTTATTTTACTAAAACGATAATCGGAAATGAAATTAGAATCCTTTTAGTAAAACTTAATAGCTGAAAATGGAAAACTAAACAAGTATTTGTTTATCATTGCTTTCACTTAATAATTCACTTAGTATTTATTTCTGTTTAGGTGCAATTTAGTTTAGTGTTAAGAACTAAATAACACTTGAACTTTGTAATTAATTTATGAGCCAATACAGGCTTTCGAGGCAATGTGCCTGAATTTTGTATAATGTAAACTGTCGTTTTATATGATGTTCAACAAACATTGAGAATTTCATAAACTAAAAAATTAACTTACTACTTAGAAATTATGTACAGTTTTTATCAGCTATTAAAGCACATTTTACATTTGAATAAATGCATAAAAGTTAAAATTATATTATTGTCGAATTTGTCGGTTTGTATTTCACACTTCACACATTTTTATTAAAAAATTCTTGTTCCATTCAAATTGATCTCCGATATTTCGGCGACATTTTTAGTATATGAGAAAGGTATTTTTAACTGATCTTCACAGGAAAATGAAAAGAAAAGTAAAACATCCGTTAAACTATTCCTTTTTCTTTTTTGAAATGAAAACAAGCATAGATTATGTTGCTTTGAAAAATTAATATTATATATTTTTCATTTGCACTTCATATTAGTTCAGTATTTAGCTCGAATTAACTCGATATTACTTAAGTTATAATATACTTTTGTCAATTCAAAACATTTTCATTATGATAAATTCAGATGTAATTATTATTATCGATTAAATATACTAATAATAAAGGTACATAGTAAGTTAAGTAAAATTAATATTTCAAAAATTTATTTAAATACGTAAAAAAATTTTAAAGTATTTAAATAGTGATTTTAGTTTGTGATATGTTGGTTAACTATTGTGATATTTTTTTCAAGTATGGCAGAAGAAATTGATAATGTATTCGAGAATGACCAGATGCACATCCGAAAACCGACCGACACGAATCGGTGTGTGTGCAAGGAACGCATCGTCTGCAAAAGTAGAGCATTTTCAAACCGGTCTACAAAAATCGGTGTGTGTGCAAGTCACCTAAATCACCGAAAATAGCCCTCGTATTGCTACAAAAACGGGACGTTAATACTACTAAACTAAACCATTTGCTATTTTCTCCATATTTTTGATAAAACTCTATTTAATTTGTAATGTTCTACAACAAGCATGTTTTTTAATAGAAATTTTATTATATCAGTTTCAGCAGTTTAATTAACATGAAGAGACAAAGAGGCTATTTTAGGATGGATTTCGTAACTTGTAACGAGGGGTGTAGTGGAGGCGGAGATCTTTTTTATGAGAAATAAAATTGTGAAAACTTCCTTATAACTGCTGGATTTATTTCATCCAGGTTGGAGCTTTCCATTACTGCTTTTAGAGCGTCCAGGTACTGCTTGTTTTGCGACTACACCACTGCTTGTTTTGAGACTACACCACTGCTTGTTTTGCGACTACACCACTGTTTGTTTTGTGACTACACCACTGCTTGTTTTGTGACTACACCG
>BGPR01042563.1:0-13216 GCA_013235015.1 Araneus ventricosus | reverse complement strand
CGTTACCTTTGGTTATAATTTTAATTTCGTACCAGTACTTTGTTTTTTTAAAGCATTATTAAAACACTAGAAAATCACCTGTCGTGGTTTGACGGGTGTATATTTCCATCTTCATTCGAGAGATTTCCCTTCAAATTTGCTGTGTTTAAATCTTATAGATATATATGCGAGAGAAATGTTTAACATTGATTGAAAACAAATAAAATAAACATATGTTTTATGACAGGATTTTTTTTATTTACTTATTTCTTTATTCAAAAAACCTTTTGGTAAACAACATTCCGTGTGAAGTATTTTTCGTTGTTTAACAATTTTATTATAGTTCAATAACCATGAAATTCTCAGCTTGTCAAACGTAAGTTAAAATTTCAAAGGAATTCTTTTTCGAAATTCTAATCAAAACAAAGCAGTTCTCTGCTTGTCAACCGTTGCCAAATAATATTATCAAATTATATCATCACCATTGCAATAAACAATTAGTTGCATCGTGACGTCCAAACTATATAACGCGCATGATATACCACTGATGTAATTTACTACTTTCTATTAAAAAACGAAATTAATTTGAAATATATGTGTAATATAATTTAAAATTTCTCGGGAACTATTGATCATAGCGAGATAAATTTGACATCAATCCATAGAAAATTTTATTTCACTATTTTACAGCTATTAAATTTGAAATTAGAACGACAATTACTCTTCTAAATTTAAAAATTACTGAAATTTAGGTTCTCTAACAATGAAATAATGCTGTTTAACGTCTCGCAGTGCTATGGCGCGAGTTTTATTGTTGTTGACGTCAGAACGTTACCGAGAGACAGATCTGAGCTATTATATTAGTAATAAGGACTTTTATAAAACTTTAAAGATTGATAGCTAGAATTTTATTTTCATTTTGATTTTAAGTATTTCGTCGTATATTTAGATTTAAAAAAATGAATATTTTCTTTTTAAAAATATTTTTTATTTCGTTATATTCTGAAAATTCTATTCATGTGAAACGTTAAATTTTTATCTGCGCTCAATTTATTTTGCTAATAATTCGGTTGTTTGAGTTACCTATTTGTTTTGAGTAGAAAACTGTTTATATAGCAAAATGCATTTATTTATTCTTAGAAAATCCCACCAATCTCGTATAGTTAATAAACATTGCAAGGAAAAGTAAACAAAAAAAAATGAGTTAGAAATACTTTGTTCCAGTTAATGGTTTAAAACAATATATATAATAGGTTGTCAAAAAAACAACGCATGCTAATAGCATCTTTTTGGCTGAAATAGGGTTAGGTGATACTGTATCGAACTGATACTTCGTATCGGGTCGATATAGTATCACCCGACCGAAAACAAACAAGGTGGAGGAGATTACCTGTCGGTATCAATCGAGTCCTAAAACTGATTCCAAGTACCTGATACTTTTGGTCTGTATAAGTTTTGTATACTTGGTACTTTTGCGTACCTGATACAAAGTATCAGGAAGTATCAGGTTGATACAATATCACCTAGTCCTATTTATTAGTGTACTAAAAAGTAGAGAATATTTCTTTATGAAAAAAGACGTCAAAATTAAATAGCAAACGCGTGGCTCGCTGCAAACAATGTTACAGTCGACGTTCGTTATAACGACCACACATTATAAAGACCATTCCATTATAACGACCAGTGATAAAATCCCCAACTGTGTTTCCCTATGCACTATGTTATTTTACTTCCGGTATAACGACCGTACAGTGTCGTCCAATACAACGTCCGAATTCAACTAAAAATCTTCCCGGTATTTTTCCAAAAATAACATGTTTCTAAACGTAAATGACCTTGATTATATATATATATATATTATATTGCCAAGCTTCGTAGATGTAGATTCTTCAGTGTTACAGTTCAACTTTGATGGGGGGGGGGGACTACCACTCACCACAACAGCGGAAATTAGAATAGCCTAGAATAAAAGAAATGTTTCAAGGATATTGAGACCTTTAAAATGTTTTTTTTTGAAAGGCAGACATTATTTATCATCTTTAACTGAAATGGAAAACTTTGCATAAAGCACTTATGCAGAAAAGACAAACAACCATTTCTGATTTTTTTCTTTAGAAAATAAACGTTTTGTAAGTATATAACACCCTTTATTTTCTACTCTAAAATCTGTTTTAGAAATATATTTTATGATAAAATTTTATTTTTAATACCAATGATAAAAAAATAAGTTGAGCATTTAGTTGAATCTCTTAAATCGCCTATTTATATGGAAAAGCTGAGCCTGAATGTGTACAGTTTTTAATTATATTCACTATAGCGACCACTCGTTATAAAGACATTCTGCTGTGGAACGCAGAGGGTCGTTATAACGAGCGTCGACTGTATTAAGAAATCACGCCACAGTGAATATCAACGAAACAAAATCATTTCGTAACGTATTTAATAGATACTTTTTTCATACATATTGCTAATTGAAATATTCATCCATAATGCCCCTATTTCTTTGTCTAAAAGGATTTTCCGATATCCTAATAACACTTTTATAGATCACGGAAGATTAACCGCAGAAGGAAGTCTCAAAACACAGGAAAGAAATTATCAATTGTTTGATGATTAGAAGTCTACTCGTCAGCTCATTGCGATAAATAATCAGAAAGAGACGCATGCAATATTCGCGGAAGCATTGGGGAACGAAATAAATATTTTTAAAGGAAATTCATTAAAGTTGCTGGCTTGATTTGATTTAGATATTTGTATGAGTGCCAGGGCCAATGCACTTTTCCTCAACTTGAGTGCAAAACCGGATCTTGTGACAAGCCGAGTCCGTGCGCAGAAGACTTGCGCAGTAGAAACTAAAGAAACTTAATTCATAGGTTTTAGAAAGAAATCGCTAGGAAATTGTTGAGAAACACAGTAAGTAAATTTTCAAAACATATGAAATGAAGAATTAAAATTTAAGTTTAAAATAGTTTATTGAAATATTTTCTATATTATTTTAGTTATTAGTAATTATTTATAATTTAAATTTAGTGAAATCCTTTCACTTGATTTGAAAAAGAATTTATTAACTTTAGGATATTAATCCTTTTGTAGTTGAAGGAAATAGACCTATTGGGGAACCCGCCTTCTCATAACATTTTTGAAAAGGGGTAGTGCATCCTGAAACAGTACCTCTAAGGTGATGCGGAAAGCTGTTTCTAACACTGCAATTTAATTAGAAACTTATGAACATGAAATTAAAAAGTTTATCGGATTCTCGCACTTTTTCTCAAAACACTGAATCAAAATTCATTCTTTGAACTGATCTTCTTGCAATTGAAAATTGTGTCAAAGTTTTTTATTATGACATGTAAGATTTTTTGCATGTGCTATTTTTACCAACTCTTTATATTAATTGATCGTCAATATTAAAAACTCATTCAGTAATGAGTAACTGCCAAAAATCTTGTACTTCTGTTGTGTTTCCGCTTGGGAATGAACGTTTCCTACATCAACAACACAGCTACGGAGAGGCTTTCGACTGTGACGTCATGAATCCAATGTTCTGGCCTGAAGAGAGCTGTTTGTTTACTTTTTGCGCACGGCCTCAGACAACATCGGAAATTTAGCATAATAACATTTTAAGTCTGGCTCAGAAGTCGCTTAGAATACGGTTTAGGAGTCAGTTGGAAAAGGTTTGATTAACTTTGAGGCTGCAGTAAGAGAATTCAAACAAAAGAATTCAGCCCAGACGATCTCAAATTAGGGCGGTTTAAGGGGTTTGGAACACTTATACCGACATTGTTAAACTGTCCATTTCGATGCACCTTTTCTCAAAATCTGTTATAGTTGCACGCTTGAAATTTTTTATACAAGTAAAGTACACCTTTGTCATTATACTGAATGTAGCTTTTTTAAAAAATCTCAAAAATTTATTTTTTACAAATTTTTTTTGTGTCAAAATAGGGTAAAATGTCACTATGACTAATTAAATATTTTGTAAATTTATCAAAAAACTAAAAATTAACCAAAAGCTACATTCAGTATAATGATAAAGGTATACTTTACTTGTATAAAAAATTTCAAATACGCAACTATAACGAATTTTGAGAAAAGGTATATCGAAATGGCCAATTTGACATTGTCGGTTTTGACACAAAAAATTTTGTAAAAAAAAGTTTTTGAGTTTAAAAAAAAACCATTTCAGTATAATGAGAAGAGTGTACTATATATGCATAAAAAATTTCAAACATGAATCTATAACAGATTTTGAGAAAAGACGCATTGAAATGGCCAGTTTAACATTGTCGGTATAAGGGTTCCAACACCCCTTAGGGGAAAGGACCATTTGACAGGTATGCATAGGGTTGCCATACGTCCTGTGCACACGGGACTGTCACCGTATTTCACTACTCAGTCCCGTATTATTATTTGTCCCATTTTTGTCCCGTTTTCACCCTTATGCTGATTTGAAGTCATGTCCAATGAAGCTATGCGAATACGTATTTGCCACAATGCAAATGCAGAGAGAATATTTTCCCTCATGTCAACTCAATGGTCGAACGAAAGAAACAGGTTGTCAGTGGAGACAACTGAAGCAGTTTTGTATTGTAATTGTAATTTTAAAATGAATTGTGCCCAATTTTATAATTATACGAAAGAATAAAATTACTAATATAATAGCCCAGATCTGTCTCTCACTGATCCAGTAACTCTCTGACGTCACCAACAATAAAATTCCCACCATAGCACTGCGAGGCTTTTAACAGCATTATTTCATTGTTAGAGCTCCTAAATTTCAGTAATTTTAAATTTTAAAAGTAATTGTCGTTCTAATTTCAAATTTAATAGCTCTAAAATTGTGAAATAAAATTTGCTATCGATTGGTATAAAATTGTATCTCGCTATAATCAATAGTTCCCGAGAAATTTTAAATTATATTAATCATTTTTTTCAAATTAATTCCCGTTTTTTAACAGAAAGTAGTAAATCACGTCAGTGGTATATCATGCGCGTGATATAGATTTGGACGCCACGATTCATCTGATTATTTATTGCAATCGTGATGATATAATTTGATAATATTTTTTGGCAACGTTTGACAAGCTGAGAAGTGCGTTATTTTGATTAGACATCTGAAGTACAAGGAAAGTTGTTAAACAACGAAAAATGCTTCACACGGAATGTTGTTTACCAAGAGGTTTTTTGAATAAAGAAATATGTAAATTAAAAAAATATTTCCTGTCATAAAACATACGTTTATTTTATTTCTTTTCAATCAATGTTAAGCATTTCTCTCGCATATATATCTATTTAAACACGTCAAATTTGACGGCGGGAAGTCTCTCGAATGAAGAGGAAATTTTCACCCGTCATGGTATGACGGGTGATTTTCTAGTGATATAATATTAAGACAGTAAAATCAACTTTGAAATATGACTGGGCCAGAAAGGATTAACCTTGCATCTTTTTTATTTTTCTACGTGTTCATTTTATTAGTTTGCTTAAACTTTATTGATTTTTTTCATCAGAGTAAAATAAACCAATGCCAACCCACTTTTTTCATGTTTTATTTGTTTAAACGTCCCGTATCAACGTTTGACAATTATGGTAACCCTAGGTATGCATGATCCCTTTCTCTGTGGACGAAGACTGTTTGACAGCTGATGGTTGGGTTAGGATAAATAAAGTTAGCAGCATTTCGATATTTATGTTTGTAGCGTTTCTGAAAAGGAACAAGCGAAGGTATAGACAGACAAGTCATCATGAGAACGTTTGGCTATCGAATAAGTTGTTTGGTTTTGAAATGAGTGAGTCGTCTTAAAATATTTAATTAACTCCCACCGGCTCCTCCTATCCAAGACTTAACAATATTGGGAAGAAAAATACGCTTTGCTTTTGTTGATGCAGCATGGCCTGTGGTATCAATTCGTGCTTGTGACGTGATACACGTCAGTCTCAAAGAATAAGCCGCTCCGTCATTAAGACATTCGGTAAAGCTAAATGACCGGATCGTCATAGATAATAGAAAGTGTACTGAAATACAGGGTGGTAATAAATTATTGGACCCATTTATAAAATTAATTAAAAAACCCTAATAATGTCACAACAAAGGTTTCTTAAATGAGAGCGCATTTTAAAAAGTTTTTTTTTCATATAGGCTACGCGCCGTTATGGCGGTATAGGTGGTCGTAAATTATGGGACATCTCCCATTTTTGAAAGCCATTATCTGCGAAAATATTAAAGCTAGAAGAAAAATAAAAACATATATTTTTAGGGAATTTTAAGCTCTTTAATTTGTTAAATCAATTGTAATTTTAAATTTAAATAGTTTTGGAGATATTCAAGAAAAACTAAAAATGGAAACCACAAAACGCGCATCGGCTTCTCCTGATAGCCATTACGTATGGAAATCTCTCTCTGTAGCAAATTTAGAACGCCGTAATGGTACGCCAGCTCTCTAAAAAAAAAACTTTTTGTTGATGCAAATATGTGGTGGCCTGTGGTATTTAGTTTAGTTATATTAACGTCCCGTTTTGAAGCAACACGAGGGCTATTTTGGGACGAACCTCGTAATTTTGAACCTTGGTCAGATGACGAGGACGACACCTGAGCTGGCACCCCCTCTCCAAACTTCCACGCCACACCAGCGGGAGGACGTTTGGCCACTGCGTACGATTTGGCGTGCGGCAGGCCCCATACACGGCGGATCTTCGGTGGAATCGGGTCTCGGGCCTGGGGCCCTCCGGCCCCAAAGCCGGGACCTTGCCACTAGGCCACCGCGGCCCCAGGCCTGTGGTGTCAATTCGAGCTGTAACGTGATACACGTCAGTTTCGAAGAATAAGCCGCTCCGTCATTAAGACATTCGGTAAAGCTAAATGACCGGATCGTCACAGATAATAGAAAGGGTACTGTAATACAGGGAGATAATAAATTATTGGACCCATTTTTTTAAAAAATTAATTAAAAACCCTAATAATGTCACAACATAGATTGTTTAAATGAGAGCGCATTTTAAAACGTTTTTTTTTTTTTTTTCAGATAGCTTACGACTGTCTAGGTGGTCGTAAATTATCGGGAATCTCCCATTTTTGAAAGCCATTATCTGAGATCAGAATTATTATTTGAATCATTATCAGAATCCACTGCGGATCTTCCCAGAGGAAAAAGGAAATGATGTACCAGCACAGTATAAGATAATATGTAGTTAGATGGGAGGTATATTGACGTTTACTACATGATTATGGCGTGAAGGGAATCGAATACATACCGACCTTTTTGATATACGACACCGAACAACCAGCTGTGATTTTGTGAGATAAAAATCAGTTTCCTCTTCAAAAAAAAACCCTTACTCGTATTAAAATTTATGAAGTCAACAAAATGTTGTTTACAGAGAGAAATTTTTTCATTCTTCATTTTTAATGCTGTGTATTAAGAATACAGGTCGATAGTTATTCACTTGTTGCTATGCTGATATATTCTGAATATTGTCACGAAAATTGTCCTCTGTGTACGGTGAAAACAGTCCAACAAGCAGGATAATGGAGAACGATGCTTTATTCACGAATATTCCGGAGAACACGAAGCACAGGAAACAAGAAACCAGCTCTTGTACAAATTAGCAGCAAAAGCAGCAAATACTACGAACAAAAGCGCTCAGCGTCTAATAGCTGACCAACTCTCAATGCGAACAAGATTCCAAAGAGATCGATTCACTCAATAAGCTCTCGGTATTTATACATTTTCCCGACAAGATGTGACCTCACACAGAATCATCTAGTACATTCTGTATATCTCTGCTCCTAATAGAGATATCAAGAAAATTCTATTTTTTAGAACCTTCATTTTGTTGCCAAAATGGTCGCCAAGGTCGTGGTTTCCATTTTCCCGCGGTATCCCATAGAATCTCTGTAAATGTCTCTTTCCAACCATAAGACTAACACTACTGGAAAGCGACATTGCAGGTTCTTAACAATATTTTAGAGTATTACCGTTGCGTTAGAATTTTTTATTCCAAATTTCATACTGAATTTGACTTCTCCATCATTTCGCTCATAAATTTAAAAAGCATAAAATTCACACAGCACTTTCTAAAAATTTTTCTGCTATAAAATTACCATTATCAAATAGGGGAGTTGGCGTATATTGATACGCGGGAACATTGATGCAGTTCTTAAATTTTGATGATTGGAATGGCTCAAGATGTTCACATCCCCTCATATATATGCCACTGTAACACATGACACACGGTATATTTTTCGGCCATGTTTAGTCAAATGTTAATTTACGAATGAATCAAACCGCTAATCTTCTAGTCGAAGTAAATTTTACTCAAAGAACGTGTTGTGTGATTTCTTTCACTAATTACGTTTTCCCGCCAGGGAATCTACTCCAAAGGTAGGAAAAAATATTTATTTTTATGAACTATATTAAGTTTTGAGATTTTTTAGCGTTGATTTTGCGTGAACACTTGTTTTAAGTAAAAAAGTCTCTTGTGGCATATTGATACAGTTGACTCCGGGGCACACTGATACGCATCTTCTGTGTGCATCAATGTGCCTCGAGAGCAACTACTTCGCAAAATCGTTTTCAGAAATGAAAAAAACGTAAAACTGTAATATCTAAGAGAAACACGCAATTAAGTATTTGTTTTAAAGGATGAACACGGTTTGAATTTCATTGCAAAAATGAAAAGTATTGTTGTATATTAAGTTTAAAATATTTTTTTACGAATTTGTGAAGATTGGAGAAAAACTGTAAGGAAACTTAATATCATCGAAAAGATAATTTTCAGATGGTATGAAAATTATTTTTGTACTATATTATATTTGTAAGTTATCAAGGAAGAACGCGAAAATTTCCTTTAATTTTTAATTAATTAAAATTTCCAAAAAGGCTTCGAGGCTCACATTCCCTCCCTCCAAAGTATTTTTAGACACAGACACACACATTCGCCTTTAGTATTTGTAGAGATAAATTATTTTCTGAGGCATTATTGTTTCAATTTTCTAGTCTCATTAAAAATGTTGAATTTTGATTAAAATAACAATTTGTTACTGTGTTAAACTTTTAAACCTTGATTTGGAATATAAAGTTTATTGATAAAACACCTTTTGTTTTGATCGCAGACCTACTAACCATCATTATTTTCGATATTTCCGTGTGTATCAATGTACCCGTTGTATGGGGCAGATTGATACAAATCCCTTTTTAAGAAAAAAGTGTAATAAATATTTTATTATTTCATTTATGACCAAAACTCAACTGAAATCCTATATTGGATTAACAAATGCGTAAATATGATGTATTAGTTCTAATTATTTCCGTTGATAAAATCATTTTTTAGCTTTCCAAAAATAAGTGTATCAATGTTCCCGTGTTCCCCCTATAATCCATGCACTGAAATATAATGAAATTCTTTTTTCGTATTTTTTAATCCAGAATTCAACTCTGTGTCATATTTTCAAGTCTGATAACAGTTATATCAAATATAGGAATATTTAAAGTTTCTTCAAAAATGTTTTTAAATCATTGCATATAGAATGTATGAAGTTCTGAATGGATGATGGCAATATTCATCAACAATTTATGTATGCGAAGTTCTGTTAATATAAGTGTCAGCAACAAACAAAAAATATTTACGTTTTGTAGCTAAATATTTGTACTATTTAATGTTTGTACTATAAATATTTGTAGCTATATATTTAAGTTTTGTAGCTAAATATTATCTACATGGTATGCTTTAAAACGTGTGTAAAGTTGTAAAATTATCTTCACAGAGTGCTATATTTAGCATGTTTTTATCTTATATTTATATAGCATAGACACAAGCTTAGAAAAAAAATCCGATCTATTAAATATTCATTTGTTAAATTCTATTTTACTGTTTTATATGTTGTGGATCAGTGAATTTTAAAGCAGGTTTCAAAGCATCTTATTCTTTAATAAATTAATAAAACTCGATTTTTTTTAAAAAAATTTCCAGACTTATCGAATTAAATGCGTGATATTCTTTTATAAATAAAATAAACGAATTATTAATTATTTGAAGTGAAAAGATTAACGTTTCGACTCCTTAAGTCTTCAGATGTTCTGCGTTTTTCCTTTCCTATAGATGAAAGAATAAACTTTCATTTTTACCTTGCTGTTATTGATTTTGCTATTTTTATTTCTGTTTATATGCATTTTTATGAAACTCAAACTCCTTTCCTTTTGTGGGTAAAAAATACGACAGGAAGACTGTTTTTTCTTGAAATGTAAATAAATAAATAAAAAAGCAGATTCGTGGAATCAAAGGAATTCCGCAACTGAGATATCCGTTTTCCGTTGCCAAAACTTAAATAAAAAATAATTCAGATAATATATAGAATTCATTTCGATTTTAAGTTTGCTTTTTGATTTTTTAAGTATCTTTCAGATGTTGAAAATTTAGGATTTGGTAATTCATAATAGAAAAAATCAGCTCAAAGGAAAGGATAAAAAAACATAAGCAAGGCGCAGTTCGGATTCTCGCCGTAGATTCTTCGTGAAAACGTCGGGATAAAATCATAAAACAAGTGTTTCGTATTAATATGTACACGATATTTACTCACAGTAGCATAATGGTTACAGAATAGATAAATGACAAGATACCACATACCTTTGCTACATGCGAAAAAGTTGTGATTTATCTATTCTGTAATCATTACACTACTCTGTGTAAATATTGTATTAAAGAGATTGATAATTAAATTACATTCTAATACGAAACACTTGTTTCATGATTTTAACCCGACGTTTTCACGAAAACTCTACGGCGCGGACCCGAACTGCGCCTTTCTTATGTTTTATTTAGAGTAGCTTTTGATGGCGCCATCTGTTGAGAGTATATAGAACTACATATCGCGTATCCGCAGTAAAACATTATTTACTAGAAATACTCATATTTCCCGTAATATTCAACTTTTTGAATTCAAATTTTAATAGACTGTTTCTTTCACGTATTGTCAAGTATTCTGTAAGTTCCCTACAATTCGAAAGAACACTCTGCATGTTATAATGAAAAAAACATGCGGAGTTTGAAATTTTCAATTTAATACCGATTTTCACTTATATTCTGATAAATATTCTTATTGTCTCACTTTGGGTCCTAGTAATACTCCCCAGGCTCTTTAAAATGACACCATAATTAACCCCATAGCTAAGTGTAGCGTTTCCACGCTACACTTATTTATAACCTTACATAAAGCTAATTCATAACAATCACGCGCATGCGCCTATACTGGTACAATGACGTCACAGGCAAAACAAAGACTATGCGCCAAACTTTTACAGATATGATCTATCGGTTGTGGGGTCAACCATTCTTTTCGCTTTATTAGTCTCGTAGTTATTAGCAATTCAAATCTGACGGTATTTTTTCACACAACAAAATTCGACCGACTATCACTGTAACGAGCGGAAAGACGTTTTCAAGTCAAAATTTTTGAATTCTATTTTGAAAACCAACAGTTTTGTAAATTAAAACCATTTGAACCAGTGACCTTTGAGAATAAACATTTGGAGATAATAATTAAATTTTAGCAGAACACTATGTTAAGAAGCTATGTGTTGGTACTACCAATAGACGCTAACCCACATTTCAGATCAACAGCTGTTTCGAAAAGATTCCATAAAGGTCGTGAGATTTTCTAACGCGAAAATCATCCCGCGTTATCACCAGATTTGCATTACAGTGACACTTATTGTTCCGTTTTATCTGTAAAACCCGCAAGAGATTTGAAGTGCAGCTGTGATCCTGAAATAGATTCAAGTTTGTGAATATTCACTGAAGAAATTATCAAATTATCTGATAAAATGCAGATAAGTTGTTTCGTTTACGCATAATGCATTTCTCGGCAAGCGTTTTAAGAAGGAAAAAAATCGACGGGAGGCTGTCTCTGCGAAACGGCCGCTGGGATTGAGGGGCGCAGACTTACTTACCTTACTCAACTGTGACTAAAGTAGCTGTATGTGACTATTTACTCTATAGTCTATAGTGACTATTACTCTAATGTCACTCTATATGTGTAAAATTCTTCGTGATTTTCACCAAATTTTCAACTCGACTATGACTAAACTGTAATTTCAAAATTACTTTTGAAATCGTTATTTGGATTTGCCGGAGCTATAAGCGTTCAACTTTATGACGAATCGACGAATGTCAACAATTTTGATAAGTATTGGCGATAAGATGAATGAATTGATCTTAACGATATCTGTGTGCACTTGGTCTGATCCTTTCATGCACGCCATCAAACTTTTCATTAATTCACAAATTTGAAGCTCGAAATGTGATTAAACCGTCCAATTCCAATTCTGAAATTCTATTTCTAGTCTTAATGCATCCTTTTCTGTAAATGACTAGGAAACAACTCTCTATGTTTTTGGTTGCGGAGCAAAAGACGTTTAACTTAGCTCGAAAATGTATTATTTTTTCCTTTACGGCATTAGACACAATGGAGAGGATAAGTCCACGTCAAAAAAGAAAAAAAAGTATTGATTTTGAAGTATTTCGTTCTCTGTTGTATTACCATTGCTACTTCGGACTTCAAAACTGCATCAAGTGCTGCTATCCAGTGTGCGCAGCAGATCCTGGGAACGTGGGTGAAGCCATATTTTAGAACGCCGCAGGCCGATTTGACTCATGCCTTCCATTTACAGTTATATAATAGGCACATAAACTCAAAATCATGAGGAAAAATTCCTTTTTTTTTCGCTAACATGGCTGCCTTGATCGCCCTCAATCTCTGCGGATAGGGTTGCAGAAATCCTACCGCCACTAACCACTGCCAGCGTTTTCTTTACTATCGACAATTTACTGACCAAAAGAACGAAAGTACAAATTAATTACATTGTTATTTTTTACTTTCTTGCAAATGACTAAGACAGGTGTACTTTTATGTTTATTTAGTGTGTTTTCCTGCACTGCTCTGATTTTTCCCCTCTGCGCTGCCTACGCCCCACTGTCACTAGGTTCAAACGCGCACCAATTCGAAATTCTTCCGAAATAATTAGAGATTTTCCATTCAAGCCGGTGCCATACGATTTTATTGTAACCTCTAATTAAATCTATCCCTTCGGTGTATTATATTTCATCTATTTAACGCAGGGCATGCGAATGTAAAGCGTCAATGAGTGATTTTTTACATTTAATGGTAATCGTTAAAGTTGATTAAATACAGTTTAGAATACTTCTCCGTTAGCCAGGCGCAAATGTCATGATTATGGAACTT
>BGPR01042562.1:3167-13216 GCA_013235015.1 Araneus ventricosus | reverse complement strand
GCGAGCACATTAGGAATAAATCGACGACTTCTGCTAAGCACCTATCATTCAAGATTCCTCCAGATAAAAATGGCATGTTTAAAATGTTTTTCAAAACTTTTATCAAATGTGATTAAAATCAATTACAAATTTGTGATATTTTAAAATTTTATTTTCTGTTTTATATTTTTAAAATGAGGCTTCGTTTATTTTTTGCATGCAATAGCAGTAGCAATTTAAGATGCAATTCGTATGGAATAATCTGACATAATATGCACTATTCCTTTAAGTTTTTATCTTCCCGCATTTTGATAGATTTATTTTAAAGTCATGGGGCTTGGTTATAAAAATAATTTGTGTATATATATATAAATATATATTTTTCTTTTACTGTCAAAATTGTCTTGCGTTTCTCTGCTTGCGTTTAAATGTCAGAAGTAGTACATTGTATGGCACTTTAAAAGTTATTTTCAAAGTAATGATCTACATTTTACAATCCGTAAACTATTTCTATTGAATTGTGCTATCCTATATTTTCGAAATTCAATTTATTTATTGCACTCTCTGCTTTGTGTAATCTTTATCTGGCGAAATGTAAAATGGTGTGGGTTCTATTTTGCTTCTCAATTACTTCACTTGTTGCTTGCTGAAATTTCTACAATTTGCGATAATTTTTTTTGATATGCTAATGATATTTATTACCTTAACAATGTTGTGGGGAAAATAAATTGGAAAAAATACAAGAATATCTCTTAAATGTTGCAACCTCCACCACCACTCCAAATACGAAAAAAGTACATCAGGAGGAATTCCGTCAACTAAGAAACCTGATGCTTATAGCAGTTAATAGAACATGGAACTGTGTAATGGAGAAAACCAATGAATATTCAGAGGCAATTAAAAAACATAAGTCAACTAGGAATGGATTACATAGAATCTGGCATCGCACAAGACACCCAACGGATAAGAGCAACTATGATTGGGCACCAACATTTCTTAAAAAGACTCTATGAAGGAAGATATAAAAAGATATGGGTTAATAATATCACCATAGTTACCCCACAAAATGT
Source organism: Araneus ventricosus (assembly GCA_013235015.1). Taxonomy (NCBI): domain Eukaryota; kingdom Metazoa; phylum Arthropoda; class Arachnida; order Araneae; family Araneidae; genus Araneus; species Araneus ventricosus. The sequence continues at coordinate 12,167 of BGPR01042562.1, read as the reverse complement.
CACCGTTAAAATATAATCAAAAAATGCGTCAAGGACAAATTTAAAATGGCCCTCATAGAAACTAAAGACACTGTTGCATACAAATATGACGAAAAAACTAATGAGATAGCAAATAGTTTAGAAACGTAATTTAGAAACAAAGATTTATCCCACCTCCACCAAGTGTATGGTTAGGAAAAAGAGTTAATGAATTCGGAACAACTCCCCATAATCCCGTAGCAACTATCTGAAATAGTGGAAAATTTAGGTAAGCTAAAAAATAGAGAAAGTTAGTTAATTGACAAAATTACTAATATTATGTTGAAAAGGGCTCCACTAAAATCCACCATTAAAATTACTGAATTGATTCATGCCACCTATATTATTTTCCTGAAGCATTGGAATTGCAATAGCAGTTCGGATTTGAAATCCTGGGAAAACCTGCAAAATCAGATAGTTACAGGCCTGATATTTACAATAAAAAACTCAACGAATCTTTTATCTGTAAAGATCGAATCACATGCAACAAAAACAGTTACCTCCCTGAACTGGAAAGATGGCTCATTAAATGGAAAGTAATGCTGAATTTTAACAAAAGCTATGCAGTATATTTCACCAGAAAGAGAGCTACCCGGAAACCTAGGACAATGAACAACGAAACGGTAGATGTGGATGTCTGGCTAGAATCTTAGAGTATGTAATTTATCTCAAAAACACTTACGTTCAATAGCCATTTCACAAAAATTAAAAACAATTTTAAGGCATCGAAGAATATACTGTTTTCCCTGTTGGGAAGAAATTCGAAACTCTCTCTGGACAATAAACTCCTTGTCTATAAATCCCCTCTGTGTCCAGTAATAAAGAAGGCCAGGCCCGTTTGGGTCGCAGCTGCCATCTCCAACAGCGTCAAATATTGCAAAATATAACAGCGATATAAATTACAAATTCATCTTGGTATTTCAGAATTACCAATATCCAAAGAGATCTTAAACTCCCAGCAATATCTGAGTTCAACCTAAAAATAGCCAAAAAAATTCGTTTAAAATTTCGCTAATGATTCAATGAAGCAATTAAAAATATTCTCCACTATGATCCAAACAGCCCCAGGAGGAAGCTCAGAGCTAGAATCCAACACAATAGGTCAGAGCAGAATGCGCGGCTGTGTCTGTCCTTTTCAGGACTAATGAGGGATAGCCTACCTTCATGGATCTTGGCACCTTCTTTCCAGATAGTGTCAGTTGAACATTAATGTGCGACGGGTAGAGTTCCAAGAAATGTAAGCACAAAACACATGGACAAACTAAACTAAATTAAATTTTCCTTTTCACATCTTTTTGTCTTTCCTGCTCCCTTTTTTCTTCTCAGCCCCATCCCCCATAACAGGCGCAAAACTCTAGTATTTTGTCTAATGACTATCTAAATCAAATTTAGTTTATGACAATAAGTCTGCTTGGTAAATTGCTTAAAGGTAACTGTTATTCCTTGGAGGTTGCAGGTTATAGAACCCAAGTAGGCCAACAAAAATTAGACCTTTGTTGTCGCCATTTCCTTGCCAGACAATTAAAGGAAAAGACGTCGATTACTTCAGCAGAATCAAAGCTAATCCAGTTCATCCAACTTTCATCACACAGGCGGATGTCATGGCTCTCTACCCGCACCATGTCGTATGCGTTTTTACCTTGAAGTAAAAAACGGTTTTTAAAGTTTTTTGGCTTTACATTGCTTGTCTCTTTCAGTACTCAATTACTCTCTCGGGAGATTTTTCCATGGGATGAAAATCGTACTTACAGTCCATCCGCCTCCGTCAGTGACCAGATCAATTGAACATCTATCGACGCACACTCCGCGAACCTGCTCCTTGACCAGATGGTGTGCACTCTGCTTTCGGTATTTCCATTTTCCAAAACTTCTGCGCAGTCCATATGATAATCTTTGTTCTCGTATATAATCAGCTTGTCAATTAAACAGTGAAAGCCATCTTCTCCGACTTTTGGGTTACTCCTATATCCAGCACAAAGAGCGCTGTAGTCAACTCCACAGTAAATAGCAGTTAATGATAGCCTTAATATAAAATGATGTGCCTTCCTGCTTGAACTAAAGGGAATGGATATATAATTTGTTTATATATACAATTATATATTATTGCATTTATTATTTTTGTCAATTCTGTTAATTTCGTCTTTCTTAAGATGTCAATATGTTTGTCATCCCTTTTTCGTAATTTTGTTTTCAATGCAAATCATTATTTATCGTCGTGTTTTAGCAGTGCTGGTTTATGTGGAGTTTACGGTAGCCACTTACTTCTTTTCTCTTAGGATCGTAACCCTTTGCCGCCAAGAACGGCTATGAGAGAACATTTGTTTTGGATGCGTCTTGATGCTTTTAACGAGTGACAAGAGGCATGCGCACAGATTGATCTTTTCATCGGTGTTTTGTTTATCAGGCTATATTGCGCCAGGTTTCGATTCGACTGCTTTGTTCAACTCTTCGATGTGATTAGTCAATTCATTCGAATTTGTATAGAACTTCGTTTGGAATTCTTCGGATTGAATATCGGTTCAGCACCGTGTATGTTATTCTGTGGTTTCGTTCCTCAATGAATAAGCGACGCTACGAGTATTCCGCTATGCTCACAGCGAAGCAGCTGATATTTTTTAAGTTAAAAAATTTGCCCGGTACACGCTTGAAATGCGGCAGGAATTGCGTGTGTAAATTCTTATCTTCGGATTTTTTTTTAAAAAACCTAGATTCCTAACATTCAATGAAAAGGCGAAGCTATTAGTTTCCTGCTATGCTGAAAGCGAAGTCGCTGATGTCTTTTAAGTTAAAAAAATTGCCCGGTGCAAGCTTAAAATGCTGCAGGCATTGCATGCTCAATCTCTCCTTTTCAAGTGACGCATGCGCAAGAAAGGAATAAAAATCGCACTGCACATCCAAACAGTATTTGGCGACGGCAAATGAAATTGCGCCAAGAAAAATTAGCGATAAATAGGTGTGTACCGTAAACTCCACATTTACCGCAGTGCTTTTAACAGATATTCTTAAAAGAATACATAGAATTTGAGAACAAATTTTACCTCCTCTTCAATGGTTATCCTAATCGCTACAATGTAATATTATGACATAAATTGATAATGCAAATTTGAATTCTTTATTTCAAAACTTACAAAATGTGAAATCCACTTTGAGACTGCGACTTAAACTAGATTAACAATCGCTTGGTAGAATAATTTTTTTATCCATACCATTAAAAATATAAAATTAATTCTTTTATATAAGTTTATTTTTTAAAAAAAAACGAATGATATTGTTATCCATTCGTCCTACATTTTCAAGGCATATTTCAATGTTTGGAACGTGCATGATGTAGGAAAGAAGAAGCGCTGAATCTTTAAGAGTTTATGTGCTGGAGATGAGAAACGATGTTGTGCCCGTGACAGAATTTTATTAGTGTTCATGATTCTGGCACATTTTAATCTTCTGGAATTTAACTTAGTTTAAATTTTTATTACGTTTACAATATATATAAATAAATTTTTTTATAATTTAGCTAAGTACGCAAAAATAATTGCCCCGTTAACGTTTTTCAGATAAGAAACTTAGTTGTAGTTTGAAGATCCAGTTTATTAGAAGGAGTACACTCGATACACATAGTTAAACTTTTAACTGCTGTCTTTTACTCGAAGGAAAAATGTATAACAAACCGATGATTAAAATTAACTTTCGCTTTTCCTTCTAAAAATGTATATTTCTTGGATGCAAGCGTTGGCGAACGATAACAATTTATACAAATTCAGCCACTGCTGATTGGCGTTTTCGTTTCGCTAGCTTATATTTAACTCTGTTCCTCTGAGAAACGTCAGTTTAGTTTTAGTCATTCAAGATCAGAACGATTTTCTCTGTGTATGCCTAGTTGGTGTATATTCCCATCATTGTCTTTTAAATAAATATGTTTTTACTAAATAGATTCGAATTCTTTTCCACACCTACAATTGGTAGCAGAGCGTGGTTTGTGGTTTAAACGATTATTCTTTGTCCTGCCTAAATGAAACTTATAGGATTAAGCTGCTATTAAGCATGGGGTATCGAAAAGCATGGACGAAATAGATAAAGAAAGATAAAAAAGCAGGTATATAAATTAATGCTATTTTATTGGGAAAGGACGAGTTTACACGAACTCGAGGTGTTTTAAAAGAAACTTTTTAACACATTCGCTGCCACTGACACGCGAGTGTCATAGACTCTCTATCTAATTAGATGACTTCTCCTGTACTATCTGTTAACTGTAGCAGAGAAGGTGTCATCTATTTAGATACATTGTTCTAATCTCGGACGGAATCGTGGCAGCGAATGTGTTAAACGGGTCTATGAAGTTGGTGCTTGCTGGTGTAATACACGCCGCAAAATGGCGGTTTATAAATCGACGGACTTTCGATTTCTGTTGTATTGGTAACATCACCACTTGCAGCAACGATTCCAGACATCAGATCCAGACTCGATTCCATTAGGGTTTCATACACTAGGCTTTTCTTTTAGCCCCAAAGAAAAAAAAACCCTTTTGGGATAATTTTGGAGATCGACATATTCACGAAATAACAAATCCATCGCCTCAGAAATGTAGCATACAATTGCTGCAGGCAAAAAAAGGGCCAATATCTCTCTGCAATTCTGGTGATATCTGAGCCGCGAGAGCACGATAAGTCTATCCAATCAGTCTTGTTGAAAGCATGCAGTGGCGGTTTTGCTTACAGCTGATAGAGACAGTCGCCGCATACATCCAGACATTTTTGGAGGTCTGAAACTTTATCTGACATGCATCGCTATTTTGCATCGACAACAATGAATTTAGGAAAATTGTAGCCTAGTTCTTTAGGTAATCAGGCAGTGGTGGCCTGGTGGTGAGGTCTCGACCTCGGGACCGGAGAGTTCAAGGTTTTAAACCCGATTCTACCGAAAAACCGCCATGTAAGAGGGTCTGGTGCGCACTAAATCCGTCGGTTGAAGATACCAAGTCGAACTCCAAACTCGAACTTATCGCAGTGTACAATATCAGCTATAAGCCTGCGTTTAGCAAGGTTTCAAGAAACTACCGTTGCGCTATCTGGCGGATCTGGAGATGGCCAATTCTGCAACACACCTTGATTTTCGGCCTCATTTTAAAGATGGATTGTTCCTAGTTTTAAACATTTTTGGGTAACCAAGTGGTAGAAGAGATACCACTTTTGAAAATACACAAGACATATATAACTGTAGCTGTTTTGATTTCAAAGGATAAAATATTTTAATGTCATACAAGCATTAAGGTCAATGTGTTTGCTCTTTTCGCTGGAAATAAAACAAGAAGAGTGGGTCTTGTTTTTAAATAATTTAAATGACATTAATAAACGGTATTAACTTATTCATACTTCAATTTTTGCCATAACATTTTCTCTGGATAATTGGTAAGAAAAAAATTTTATTTCTGTGCTATACTGCCATTTAGTTGTTCAGCCGCAGCTGTGTGAATCTTTACAAATGTAGTAAGGAATACAGGAAAAGGAAAACCAAATTTATTTGATAAAATACTTACCTATTGGAGAAAAAAATGTTATAAACTTATTAATAAAGTATGAAGCTAAATAAGTTAATGAAAAAAGACAAAAAATGTGAGTGGTACAAATATTCATCTCTGCATAGTGAAGGATTAAAAGTTACAGCAAGATCACATAACACGAGCCACCACTGCAAACACTAATTTGTTATTTCTGATAAAGAAAATTTTAATAATCATGTAAAGAAGAAAGTATTATATTCTAATTCAAAATAAGATTTGGGTTTGCTTGGACCTTTTAACGTTTCGAAATTAACTTTTATTAATTTCTTTTAATAGGAAAAATAAATCACTGAATTTTTCGTCGGTAGTTGTTGAGGTATCGTTAAAAATTCCTGAAGTCTGTTCAGCTGAAAGTTTCATTTGCTGATTATCGGAACTCATAACAGCAACTTCTTTATCACAGGCCAGGTCTGCGCCTGAAAGTCACAAATGAATTCTTGAAATCTGAACCCGATGGTGGCCGAAACTCACTTGTCTCTTCACATTGGGAAAGGAATCATTACTTTTGATCAGATTTGAGTGCACGCATTCTTTCCTCCCTTTTACTCTTAATAAAATCCCCAAAAGTGAGAAAGACGAAAGAAATGTCTTTCATGAAAGTTGAACGGACGAACGCCTCAAATGGTTTGAATATTCAACATTATATTTACGGACTAAAAATTCCGTGCTAAACAAAAATGACCGTTGAGAAGTGTGATCGTGATGCAAGAGTGACCGTTGAGAGAAGTTTCAGTGTAATTCATTTTATTTTCTATCTCTTACCGTTTTCGAAATGAGAATGCCAGGGGTGTAGTGTAGCTGGAACGCCAATTTGACTCTGCCTTTTCCCCCCAATAGAAATAAATGAGAATATGTTGTGGAAGCGTCCTTAAAACAGTGCGATTCTTGTCACTCATGTTTGAGCGTTCCAGCGATGCTTATTTTGAGACTACACCGCTGAAGAACACTAATCGCGAATTTAACCGCTAGATGGCGCTGTTATTCTTTTATTACGAAGCAATTTCCCACTTTACTGTAACTATATACCACTTTTATGACAATAGCTTGTTACTCGTGAAATATTTTATTGGATCATAAGTAGCCAGAAGTTGTCGGATGCCTTTTAACGGATTGTACTGTGGTCAACAAAAAAAATGGGATACCTCTGAAACTCTGGTATTTATTTTCAGGTCTTCACAAAACTAGTGTTGAAGTTAAAGGCTCAAGGGGAGAGGTTTATTCAGATTAAAAGCTGATGAACCGAGCTGATCAACATAGTTAATTAATTGCTATATATGAATTTTCAAAATACTCCTATCAATTTTTTTCTCTGAATCGACTCCCCGTCATGAAATTAGCCATCCCAAAAATTCTTGAGTTTTCTAGAGTTTTGATTAAATTTTCGACAGTTATAGGGTTTTGAAAAATGGCCTTTCCCATGTTAACTGAATTTTAGGAACTTTTAACGATATCTCGGAAAGCATTATATATTTCCAAATATTTTTGTATTCACTAAAAGAACACTATTGTTTTACATAAAGTCTTGAAAAAATAAATAAATAAAAATAATAAATAATCTTTTTAAAAAATTTTAAACATGACTGTGGAAAAAAAGTGAATTGTAAAATAGTAAAATTTTAACATCAGAGCAACGCTCAGACATTATATCGCCGGTATGCAAACGAATCAAGTGTATATCAATAATATTTTCCGAAATATTTACAAAAAAACTGCAAATTCCCACTGTTGACAGGCATTGTACACTTTTGGAGGGACAGTATATTATATTTATTTGCATTTATCGGTCTAGTTTTCATGAAGCTCGTGAATGAAAAGTTGTTTTCATGAAACATTGAAAAAGAAAAAAAATTTTCAAAACCCTAAAACTGGAAATTTTTTTAAAAAACTCTATAAAAATCTTTGGGGATGCTAATTTCAAGACGGGGAGTCGATTCAGAGAAAAAAATGATAGATGTAATTTGAAAATTTCGAGATAGCAGTTTATTAAGTAAGGCTATAACTCGGTTAATCAGGTTTTTTCATTTGAATAAACTTCTCCCAGCCATAAACTTCTTGAGCCATTAACATGAACACTAGTTTTGTGAAGACCTGATAATAAATACCGGAGTTACAAAGTTGTCCCATTTTTTTTATTGACGACTGTACCAGAATCATTGTACAGCATTCATTTAACGAACAGGATTTTTTTCCATAAAAGCCAAACGCACACCTTTAAAAATATAAAGTTGGGTATTTAAATATTGTAGAGAGTACTGTACTATTGTCATCAATATTGAGGACAGAAACCTAAACTGAATACTCTGAGAGAGTACTGAACATTCAACACCAGCAGGATGTTTGTACATACTACTTTTTTTTAAATCCCACACGGTTTCATTTTAATTTCAAAATTGCGAGCCAAACCTATATATATATAGCTTTGTCTGCTAAAAAAATAGTGGTAGTTATAGAGATTGATATGTGTAATATCCGTTACTAAATCTTCTTCATCGCCTTGTCAGTGCTGAACAACTTTTTCAAAAATCCTTTAAAATGAATAAAAAAATAAACGTGTTCTTGATATAAAAATAATATAATCGATATAATTTGGAAATTCTTTTCTATTAGCCATTTTATGGCGTTTGCTACTAGATTTTAGATGGTCATTCAAACTTTTGCTTCTTAATTTACAGGAAACCAAAACGCGGAAATCTCACGTGTGGAGTAGGATGTATGTTTGATTCAGTCTGGCGTAAGAAGTAGGGAGGAATCGAAGCAGCCGGTAGTGCGGGAGGAGTAGGGAGGAATCGAAGCAGCCGGTAGTGCGCTCTGGAGTATCCGTGGATGACCTGACTAAATCTATCGACATGATTGGGTTAAAAACAAACCGGTTGTTGGTCCAAATTGAGTAAAGCAACCTTTCAGGTGAATGTCCAGCTTTATGTAACATAAAAACTTTATTTAAATTCTATAACGCTGTTATGGTGATGTAACGTTCTCATTGAATAAGCGAAACACTGTAAATCTGACTCCGCTGACCATTTACATCTTCGCGACTTCTCATTATATTTTCTAAATTTCGATAAATAAAAAAACCAAAACGCCTAATCTTTTGTGCGCTACTGAAACCCAAATTACTGAATGGATTTTCTTCAAATTTTTCTTACAAATACTATGAAGTTGGTAATTTCTTTATCAACTGCGCATGATCGAGCTCTTCGGCTGCACGTAGAGGGCTAAACACTCTATATAAATAAAACTGAAACACAAATTTTTTGGTACGCTATAGAAATCCAAACTACTGACAACAATTTCTTCAGAACCTGCTCATAAATATTACGTTCATCTATATAAATAAAAGTTGAACGTAAAGAAGAAACGCTCTAGAAATACTGAAGCGTGATTAATCGTATTAAATAACTTAATCCACAATCAGAAGGGTAGAACAA
>BGPR01042561.1:0-13216 GCA_013235015.1 Araneus ventricosus | reverse complement strand
TGTAAATATCGTTTTCTTTTTTATTTAGCATTTAATATTTTGATATGGTAAATATCGGTTTTCTTTTTTATTTAAAACTTTAATATTTGGATCAATATAGCTATCGTTTTTTTCTTTATTTAAACATTAATTCTTGGATGTCGTAAAATATCGTTTTCTTTTAACTAAAGCTTTTAATATTTGATTCTAAATATCGTTTTCTTTTTACTTAGTATGACGAATCCGTTTTCTTTATTTAATAATTTATTTGGTGAAAATCGTTTTCTTTTTTTAAAGACATTTTAATATTTGATCGTAAAATCGTTTTCTTTTTATTTAAACATTTAATATTTGATTGACCAATATCGATTTCTTTTCTATTTGAAAGCATTTAATATTTGGTATAAATATCGTTTTCTTTTATTCTAACATGTCTGACAACTTTGATTTCCACTTAACATTACAGTCAATTTTTTCTTTATTTAAAGCATTTAATATTTGGTGTAAATCGTTTTCTTTTTAAAGCATTTATTTGATTGTAAATATCGTTTTTCTTTTTATTTAAACATTTAATAACTGATTATAAATATCGTTTTCTTTTATTTAAAGCATTTAATATTTGATTGTAAATATCGTTTTCTTTTATTTAAAGCATTTAATATTTGATTGGCAAAAATCGTTTTCTTTATTTAAAGCATTTAATATTTGATTGTAAATATCGTTTTCTTTTTATTTAAAACATTTGTATTTGACGTTCTTTTTTTTTTTTTTTTTTTTTTTTTTTTTTTTTTTTTTTTTTTTTTTTTTTTTTTTTTTGCGTTGTAAAATCGTTTTCTTTTTATTTAAAATTTAATATTTGATTGCAAATATCGTTTTCTTTTATTCATGTTCTAATATTTGATTATAAAATCGTTTTCTTTTTATTTAAAGCATTTAAATATTTGATTGTAAATATCGTTTTCTTTTATTTAAAACATTTACAATATTTGATTGTAAATATCGTTTTCTTTTATTTAAAGCATTTAATATTGGTGTAAATCAATCGTTTCTTTTTATTTAAGAAGCATTTCTTCTTTGATTGTAAATATCGTTTTCTTTTTATTTAAAGCATTTAATATTTGATTAAAAATCGTTTTCTTTTTTAATTTAAGAGCATTTAATATTTGATTGTAAATATCATTTTCTTTTTATTTAAAGCATTTAATATTTGTAAATATCGTTTTCTTTTTTATTTAAAGCGGTATTTAATATTTGATTAGCAAATATCGTTTTTTCTTTTTTATTTAAAGCATTTAATATTTGATTGTAAAATCGTTTTCTTTTTATTTAAACATTTAATATTTGATTGGCAAAATCGTTTTCTTTTTATTTAAAGCATTTAATATTTGATTGTAAATATCGTTTTCTTTTATTTAAAGCATTTAATATTTGATTGTAAATATCGTTTTCTTTATTTAAGACAGCCATTTGATTGTAAATATCGTTTCTTATTTAGGCATTTAATATTTGATTGTAAATATCGTTTTCTTTTTATTTAAAATTTAATATTTGATGATTGTAAATATCGTTTTTCTTTTTTATTTTAAACATTTAATATTTGATTGTAAATATCTTTTTATTTAAAGCATTTAATATTTGATTGTAAATAATAGTTTTCTTTTTATTTAAACATTTAATATTTGATTGTAAAATCGTTTTCTTTTATTTAAAAGCATTTAATATTTGATTACCAAATATCGTTTTCTTTTAATTTAAAAGCATTTAATATTTGATTGTAAATATCGTTTCTTTTTATTTAAAGCATTTAATATTTAATCGTAAATATCCTTTTTATTTAAAGCATTTAATATTTGATTGTAAATATCGTTTTTCTCTTTTATTTAAAGCATTTAATATTTGATTATGAATATCGTTTTCTTTTATTTAAGGCATTTAATATTTGATTGTAAATATACGTTTCTTTTATTTAAACTTAATATTTGATCTTATAAAATATCTAGTTTTCTTTCTTATTAAGCATTAATTTGACTTAGCGTCATATAATGCATTTTGATTGTAAATATCGTTTTTTCTTTTTATTTACGCATTTAATATTTGATTGTAAATATCGTTTTCTTTTATTTAAAGCATTTAATATTTGATTGTAAATATCGTTTTTTCTTTTTTTTTATTTAATATTTGATCGTAAATATCGTTTTTCTTTTATTTAAAGCTTGTTTATTTTTTTATCACTTATTAAGATTTTGTTCATCACATTATATTTTTGTGGCAACAGTGAAAAAATTTTTAGAATTTTGTTGATTTTTCCGTTGCAAAATAGATTCTTCCTAGAAGAGAAAGAACGAAATTAGAATTAAATGGAGTATTCACAGTTTATGGTTGATACGTCAAACAAGTTCATTCTTTCATTTACTAAATAAGTAAAACCAACAACTTCATTCCTACATAGAACGAGCTAAATCAATATTTTTAACTAAAATTATATTATACAAAATAATATTAATAAAAAGATTATATAATGAAATATTAATGTTTCACTTACTTTTACACACTTTTGTCTATTTTTTGTAAAAAAGAACTGAAATATGTGGTAACCTGCGGCATACCAGTTATTTACAATTTGCATTGAAATAATATACTTGTCTGTAATATAATAATCACAGAACAATAACCTTTAAGATTCTCAAAATAAAATTTAAAAAAAAAAAAAATTCCGCGTTGCAGGTTTTGCAAAAGAATGGGAATTCAGGCTCCATTAAAGCAGGGCAGGACGTTAGTCCGGCAATTAGTGCACAACGGAGTTTCTGAATTATTAGAAAGTATCTGAGAAAATTCTAAAAATATTAAAACAATCTAATTTTTATGTATTAATCGGCACAAAACTTTCAAGGCACTTCTCAGTAATCTATATATGTGTATGTGTGTGAATTTTGGTGCTTGAACATTGCTCTACGAATTTTATTAATTCTTCCTATAAGTGTGCATCTCGAGGAACGTAGTTTTTACAAAATAATCAAGAACTGTTGTGAACAACATGAAAAACAAGATTGTCAGACCTCACTATTGAGGTGAGTATGAGACTGTACGATCAAATATTAAATGCTTTAAATAAAAAGAAAACGATATTTACAATCAAATATTAAATGCTGCGTGAGCTATAATTCAGCCACTACAAAGTAATTTAAGTTGTCAGATTCAGTCTCATGTTAATTTATTTGGCTTCTGCGGATCTCTATTTTGCACGAATTAAATTTTTCCCATGACTATAAAAAATGACATTTTTTAAACAAACTATTCGTACATCAGAGTGAAAATTTTCTCTCTTTTTTTGTGACTTATACAGCTTCGAAATAAATCCTTGGAAGAATTGAAGTGAATGTTTATATGAGGATTCAGAAGCCATGAATCGTGTTCTTTTTCTGAAATGTCAAAAGTTACATTTTTTACTCAGGAAACATGAGTTCCCAACCACACACAGTTTGGAATATTACTCAATCTCTGTATGTCTAACGTCACGCATATTGTTCTTGCGTTCTGTTGGCTTTTATTTTTACTTCCCGATTCGAGTTTTTCTTTTCATCCACTTCGTTGCCGAAGTTCTTTTCGAACAAAATCTCTTCCCGAATAGTAACACTGTAACGGTTAGATCTGTGGAAAATTTATTGGCAAGGCTTGAGGTGGAAGCCAAAAACCCCGAGCGAAACGAAACTGTTTTACGGTGGGCGGGGGCGTTTGCGTCGACCTTGAGTCGATGCCCTTTAAATATTTATCCTTTTCACTTATTAAAAAAATAAAATGGCAACAACAAACGTAAAAAGTCGCGCTGCGTTTACATCAGGTTCGGAGTTCGTTATTTACCATTCCAACCGTCTCGACTGTCATTAGATTCCGTGGAAGGATCTTGTATTTCGATTAAAAAGCACATAAATAAAATACGATTTTTTTTTTCTTCCGGATCGTCGAAATTTTGAGTCTAAAAAGGTGTAAAGCGAAAATGAAAAAGAGCGGGTTTTTCTGCCCAAAATACCGTCGGTTATTTTCGTCGAGTTTCTTTATCTACGCTTTTTCGAAGCAAGCATCCGTGGATTTACAGGGGCAACTAATTTGGCGCTTTGTTTATCATTCTCTTTAAGAGTTCTTATCTCATCACAACGTCATCCGGTCACACACACTTGATGAAGCAATACTCTCTGTTTAAATAAAATTACAATAAAGGGATTATCGAACATTTCAATCGTTTTGTATCGTATTATTCGATAGCAAAGATTTGATACCAGGTAATGGAAGCAGAAGTATTGCTTCATGGAATGGTAATTTTTCATTTTTTCCCCCTCTTAACGTCCATGTTGCAAGGTTTTATCTGCTGCATTTATTGTCAGTCGTGCACGTGTAGAAGTGTTCGCTACTTGCATAGACAGATAGTAATAGTTTTTTTCAAACGGAAAGCAACTGGTGATTCGAATATTTTATATAAGACTGAATGCGTTTATAATTTCTTCAAGACACCAAATGTTCTTAAATTCAATCTTCAACGTTGTTACTAATATGTCTTGCTATTACTTTTACTATTTTTCCTTCAGACTGATTCATCCATATAGATCATATTAATGCACAATCTGCGCGTACTGTTAGTTTAATAGATATAGTAAGAATTAAGAAAGATAATTCTTCAGATGTTAACCTTTTTACACTTCACAGGTAAAGTTTATCTTTTTTTTTTTAAACACGAACTATTTATTAAGTAAAAAGCGGGAAATTCGGGATACTTTCTCGGTCGAAAATCCGGATATCCAGAATCTGATCTCTTTAAATGTATATCAAAAATTACGAAAGAGAATTCATTTTTCCTTTACTTTACTCGAATTTGACATTTTTGTTGCTTTTTATAAAATAAAACCTATATATTTTTGTAAACATGAGCTATTTACTTATTAGTAATATTCGGCTTAATCCTGGACATTTAATTCAAATTCGGGACAAACAATCGAATTTCGAATATCTCTTGGTGTATGCTGCATCTGTCTGAGAAAACCAAAAATGTTTCCACCATTTTTAGTTAGTCTAACTCTTTTCCTAAATCAAACTCAGTGACTAAGAGGGGCCAAATAAAACAAGGTTTCGAATATCTCTTGATGTATGCTGCATCTGTCTGAGAAGACCAAAAATGTTTCCACCATTTTTAGTTAGTCTAAATCTTTTCCTTAATCAAGCATACGGAACTGAAAGACTAAGAGGGCCAAATAAAACCAGGTTTCGAATATCTCTTGATATATGCTGCATCTGTCTGAGAAGACCAAAAATGTTTCCACCATTTCTAGTTAGTCTAAATCTTTTCCTAAATCAAGCATGCCAAACTCAAAGACTAAGAGGGGCCAAATAAAACAAGATTTAAGTTTATGTGGGCAGCAAGAAATAGAAAAGTGCACCCTTCAATTTTTAAACTTTCGTTGGTTTATTTCAAACAGTGCGAAAGAGAGAGGGAAAAAATCCGTGTAAAATTAATGTTTTCTTCTGACACTTGGCATCTGTTTTTCGTTCCCATCGCTCTAACTTCGGCAAAAATATTGGTTGTTTTTAAAACTTCCCCGGGGTGAGTGTTCGTAATGGAGTCAATTCCAGGACGTCACGGTCACGTGATAAACGTAACTGTGAAGGCATCTTACATTTAACATGCTGCCTTCAGCAGTCCGCAAAGGTCCACAATGGATTCCAAAATGAAATATGTGCGACGCACTTATGAGCATGAACTGACTCCATCCTGGGTCTTGCAGCAATCTATTTCTTTTCATCAGTGGCGTGGAGGGTATAGATGCCCCGGGCGCCAGTTGGTCCACAATGGATTCCAAAATGAATATGTGCGACGCACTTATGAGCATGAACTGACTCCATCCTGGGTCTTGCAGCAATCTGTTTCTTTTCATCAGTGGCGTAGAGGGTATAGGTGCCCCGGGCGCTATGGAGTCCAACATTTCTGCGTTTGTGCCATTTTTTAAAGCAAAACAGGATGAGGGGGCATGAAAATAACGCCACGTCCCGAGCGCGGAGCCACTTCTCAACCCACTGATGACGATTGGAGTAAAAAAAAAAATCATAAGAGGTACCCTCGCTACGCCACTGGAATATCTGAGATTTCAATGAGGAAAATCGTCATTTTTTAAAAAATCGTATTGCATCAGCCATATGCTTCTGTAAAAATTTGTTCCTAATTACTAAATTTTTAAATTTTATTGATTCAATTTAAAACTTTGATATTGGCGAAAATAATTTAAATTATCCTTGCACTTAACCGTATCGTACGGCCCAGCTCTGATGGCAGGTCGTACCCTCCGTAAAAGGGGGCTCGTCGTATGAGCCGCTCATAATGGGGATCATTTTTTGGGGGGGCCAAAGTACCTGTGTCTGCTGTCGCGGAGGCCGGTCATTCAATTTTACCCGGGTGCTACGGCAGGGCGGAGTTCTCTTTATGATTACCCTTAACCGTACCTTAGTATGTTGAATTGATTCCAGAAGATTTTCGGGCTGCGGTGAGCCTGGTTCTGGAGCAGTGGTTCTCAACCTGTGGTACGCGTACCTCTGAGGGTACGTGAAGGAGTAGTTAGGGGTACGCGAAATCAAAGTTGGTAATGGCGGAAACAGGAAAACATAAAGGGTTAAAAAAGTTACAGAATTTTATCTCCCCAAGTGAATACTTGCTGTTTAATAACTATAACACTTGAATAGTTGATTATTACGAAGTATAATTTTTAGCCGTCCGTATAAGTTTATGCGAAAATGGTACAATCCAGCCTTCATTTGTTTGGCGTTGAACTAATACTATTGTCCGGAAACAGAAAGTGCATCGCAGAACAAACGCTGTCTTTGCAGAACATTTCATCCTTAAAATAAAAAAAAACCAGCATGAGTGGTCTCCCCTAAACTTTCTCGTATACTTTCTAAGTGGAGATTCGTCAAAATCTAGAGTTCGAATTCTTTTGACGATTACAAAACTTTCTCTTTGTATGCTTCGTATACGAGAAAGTAAAACAAAAAAACAAACAAACCTGAAATCAAATATCTGTTGCCACGTTTCAAAAAAATATTACTTTGAAGCAGGAGCGATAAAATAGGCAATGCAATGAATACTAAATCGAAAATTCTGCTTTGGAATTGAATTCCCAAGAAAACAATTTATACTACCACAACCGTAACAATTGCAAAAGCGCGCGAATAAAAGATTTGCTGAAATAATGAGATCGGTTTGATTTACAACAATAAAAATATTGTTAACAATTGATGTTTGAAAACATTATTTATTGTTGTAAATAAAATTTACAACAATAACAGATTGCTACGAATACGCATGCGCATGAGAATCGGATTAAAGGAAATTGAATATGCAATTTGAACGCCTCTTTTTGAAGGATTTGGCCCAAACTTTTATATGGACCTACATTCATAACGATAAAACTGTGTACCAAATTTTATCCATTTAGCTATTCAAGTTTTTGAGTTATAGCGTTCACATGACCGCGGACATACAAATAGACAGACTTCCCGTTGACGGATTTTGTCCAAAATTTGATAGAAACCTACAAATTATGTTCAAAGACCAAATACCAAATTTCATCCCCGTAGTTCAAATAGTTTTCGAGTTATCGTGTTCACAGACAGACATAATTCCAAAATTGTGTTTTTCGAACTCGGGGAGGTCTAAACCGTGGAGATCCGTCGAAATCTCGAGTTCTAATTTTTTGACGATTACAATACTTTCTCTTTGTATACTTCGTATACGAGGAAGTAAAAAAAAACGCTCGCACACATACGCACACACACACACAAACCTAGGAATATGTTCTGCAGAACAATAAAAGCGAGGCGCTCTTTATTAAATGCCTTCTCTCTTTACGTTTCACGCAACGCAGCCTCCAGAGATTGGAGCAATGGCAAAAATAACTCTCCTTCATCACGTGGCTGACGAAGCCACGCCTTCATCGGGGTTTGACGTCACTGGGGGTGAAAATACGAAATAGGCACATTGAAAGATGCGTGTACAAGAATGTGGGGAAGACGCAGCAGTTGAAACAACTGACAAACGAATGTTTATTTATTCCAATGGTGCACCACCTGGCCGTAAATCTGTCGAAAGCAGCCACTGTCGCAGTGTACGGGCCAAATTTTCATAAACATTTTGGGAACAGTACTTCCCCATGAATGTTGCAGTATTTGACTTCAAAAGTCATTGACAGAATTGCAAATTCTGAATGTATGCCTTGGTTTTAAATAATTAATTGTAATATAATGCTTTGTCATTAATGAGTAGTAAAGATTCGACTGGTTAATTAGTGTTTTTATATCTATTTTACATTTTACTGTGGTCCGCCAAATTTGGACAAACAGCCTGCAGAGCATTTCCAACTGTTTGAGTCATGTTGCAGGACACTGGATATAATTCTGCTCCTGGGATTTTTGTGTACTTTAAAAAGGGAACCCTTTTTCATGCGTAAATATTGACTCCGTCAAAATTTTGAAAACACTCCTTGAAAACTCCTTAAATACTCCTTGCAGACGTGTCACATTTCCGCGGAAACGCAGATTTCCGCTTTTTCGGCTTGAAATTTAATCATTCTTGGGATCGATGCAAATCTGCATTAAAATTTTTGTTAATGTGGTGTGTGTGTGGGGGGGAGGGGCACTGCTCGCCATGTGTAAATTTTGCGTATGGCTGTAAGGCGAAAGAGTTTCCAATTCATAGGATATTGAGTAATTCTGCCGAAAGCCCTTGAGCATCCTTCAGCACCATTTGTATCGAGCTAATTTTTACCATAGTTTTTATTTTAACACAACTTTCTACGTATTTCATTTTGAATCCATTAATTTTCTTTTATACTTATAATAATTCTACAATATTTTTAATATCTCAAGCACTTTTTGTATTAATTTATTGTTCAATTAATCATACTAATTTTAATTTTCGGTGTTTATGTTTGGCGCGTTAAATTATTTATGAAGTTCAGCTTTTTTTGTTCCAAGC
The DNA here is from genome assembly GCA_013235015.1 of Araneus ventricosus. Lineage (NCBI taxonomy): Eukaryota > Metazoa > Arthropoda > Arachnida > Araneae > Araneidae > Araneus > Araneus ventricosus. The sequence continues at coordinate 4,227 of BGPR01042561.1, read as the reverse complement.
CTGTGTCATGTCTGTCCTTGATTTTTATTTTAAAAATTCAGTAAGAACCCTGTAAATAAATATGTTAAATATATGTAACATCTTGATTAAAGGTAAAATGTCGAATATCTGAGTCAAGGAAAAGACGTTAGTTGAGTCATTCTTCTTTTATTCTCCCGTAGACAATATGTTACTTTTCAATAGTTAAAATAATCATATTATGCGAGTAACCATGACCAGACTTTAAAAGGTAACGCGCGAAGCAGCGCGACGTTGTTATTCGTTTACATGTTTGAGTGAAAAAGGGCAGATAGGAATGCGCAGAACGCTTAAGTATCCAGAGAAGGGAATTTTCCCGGAACGACTCGTGACTCGAAAAGAAAGTTGTAGTGCGCTTACGAGAGAAGTAGAAGTAATTAAAATGGTGTCGTTAAAAGCGGTTAAAAATTAAAATATCACATATATGTAATAATCTCACTTAATTTTATTTCAAATTCTAATATTATATATTTTAAAGTCTTAATGTATTCCAAAATCACTTTTCTTAAACTCCAGTTTCGTTTTATTTCCCGCGCTGGAGGTATATTAAATCTCGCGTTTTGGCATATTTATTACTAAAAGAATATTTGAATCGCTTTCACGTGCCCACAGAAAATCATGACGGCGTCTGCTTGCCGCCATGTTTTTCCCCTAAGGCACTTACGTAATTTACTAAAAATAGCCAATATTCCCTTCACTTTGATCACGTGTTTATATGTTATTCCCTACCTGAGGAAATGTAGGGATTTTCTGTTCGCTTTTTTACTTGAAACTTCAACCAAGATTACGTATATCTGCCACTCTCCCATAATAAATGAAAATTACTTAGTAACTCGGCCTGTTTTTTATTTAACGATTATAACAAAGAAATCATTTTATATATATATATATAGTTTTAAAAAAATCATTAAAATAAAAAAAAATTTTGATTTAAATAACAAAAAATCCGATTTATATCAAATAATTGATTTTTTTTTGAAAAAAATAAAAAGAATCGACAACCCTGATCACATTTGTAGATGTGCGTAAAATTTTCGACGAAATCCATTTACGGTTAGTCTGTTCTCATGTGATTATTCAAAAAAACAGTGAGCCGGATGGGTGAAATACAGTATACTCTTGATTATCCGTGCTCATTCCGGACTCACAAAAAATTTAAAGAGAAACATTTTCAACGATTATCATTCATGTAAAATCGATGTTGATGTTCGATCGAGAGATTCATTCCATGAAACTAGTGAGCCGTGACGGCGGAGGCTAAAGAATAGTTTTTTTTTCTTCCTCCACGTGCTATCTCTACCGGTTCAACGCCTAATTTTACGAGAAATGAATCGTCCACATCCTGCTAGCTCATTCTCGTACGAACACGCTTCTCCCCTACACGTCATTCTTTAACTTCTCCGTCTTCTTTCACTTTCGCACGTGTTCCTTTAGTTTTTGCGTCTTGTTTATCGTCAGTTAATAGCGTTAAATTTTTTAATGGTAAAAATGAGTGGTGTGATACAAATTCTTTAAATGTTAAACAAAAGTTAGAAATGTATGGCGTCTGCTTTTATCACTAAAGTTGTATATCTATATCAAATTTAGGTTTAAATCCGTCAACGAGCGTCTATTCCTCCACATCCAGATCGGTCGCGGTGGCCTAGTGGTAAGGTCTCGACCTCGGGACCGGAGGGTCGCAGGTTCGAAACCCGATTCCACTGAAGATCCGCCGTGTATGGGGCCTGTTGCACTCTAAATCATACGTAGCGGCCAAACGTCCTCCCGTTGGTGTGGCGCGGAAGTTCGGAGAGAGGGTGCGCTCGGGTGTTGCCCTCGTCATCTGACCGCGGTTCAAAATTACGAGATCCCTCCCTAAATAGCCCTCGTGTTGCTTCAAAACGGGACGTTAAACAACCTAACCTCTTCCACATCCAGTCGGCTAATTGGGCCGGGGCGCCTTTGATCCAAGTGCGCCTAAAAATTTATTTTACTGATTCTATTTCAATTTTGAACCAAAATTGTTATTTAATTGTAATTTCAAATACGTTAAAAGTAAAAATATGGTTAGGGCTATTATTTTACAACTAGAAAATCACCCGTTATAGTATGACGGGTGCAAATTGCCCCTTCATTCGAGAGATTTCCCGTCAAATTTGACGTGTTTGAATAAATATATATGCGAGAGAAATGTTTAACATCGATTGAAAACAAATAAAATAAACTTATGTTTTATGACAGGAAATATTTACATATTTCTTTATTCAAAAAACCGTTTGGTAAACAACATTCCGTGTGATGTATTTTTCGTTGTTTAACAATTTCCCTTGTACTTCAGATGTCTTTGTGTAAATTTTAACGTTAAAATATTATCAAATTATATCATCACGATTAATCAAATGCATCGTGGCGTCAAAACTATGTCACGCGCATGATATACCACTGACGTGATTTACTACTTTCTATTAAAAAACGGAAATTAATTTGAAATATAGGATTAATATAATTTAAAATTTCTCGGGAACTATTGATCATTGCGAGATAAATTTTATATCGATCGATAGAAAAGTTTATTTCACTATTTTAGAGCTATTAAATTTGAAATTAGATGGACAATTACTCTTTTAAATTTAAAATGACTGGAATTTAGGTTCTCTAACGATGAAATAATGATGTTTAACGTCTCGCAGTGCTATGGCGTGAGTTTTATTGTTGGTGACGTCAGAGCGTTACCGAGAGACAGATCTGGGCCATTATATTAGTAATGTTACATAAAGCATGTAAATCAGTTCAAAAAATTTATACAGAGCCAATGCATGAAAATTTTTACATCTATAATGTAACCGTTAAAATTAATCAGGTATACCTGCGGTTCTCAACCTTTTGTCACTCGCACACCCTTTGATTAGTTTTTATTTTGTTTCAGAACTTGAGCTTTAATCTGAAACAGGACACGATTAAACGTATATTGCTCGACATTTTGTCTAAGATCAAAGTACCTCAATAACTTGTTTGCTGAATCGACAATAGATAAGAAGTCAAATTATTCAGCTTTGAAACTTTTTATGTAATTCCGAATATGTTTCGTAATCTTTGTAATAGTTTGGATAATTCTTGTTTACTGATTCAGCGAAAAATTTATCGCACTACAATAAGAAAGCAAAACTTCAAGCTGAAAGAGCTATAATAAATTTTTATGCATCCAATTAATATTACAGAAAAGAGCAGTGGTGTTTAGAAATGTACAAACTATAAAATTTTGTCGTTGCTTACTTTTGAAGTTAAATCTTATCTGTAATTACCTCAAATTGAAAAAAAAAAAAAAACTTCATACCTTGGCTATCAACAATGGAAGAAAATCCCTGGTTTAAATATTTTAGTAACAATGAAAATGATTTTGATTTCACTGCTACAATGAAAGTATTGTTGTAAAATATACCTAAAAATATTTTTAAAAATTTTTGAAATTAGAGAAAAAATTGTACGACAACTAAATTTATATCATAGAAAAAAATACTTTTTGAATTTTCAGAAGGTGTAAAAATCATTTTTCTGCTATAATATTTTCCGAGGTTATCAAAGATAAACGCCAAAATTTTTAATTCATTAAAATTCTTTTTAAAAAAAGTTGTTCCAAGGTGAACATTCCCATCATCCTAAGTATGTTTACTCCAAATTAAGTAGCCCTAGGTCCAGCGGTCTGCCCAGTAGAGCGCCAACACACACACACATTCTTCTTTATTAGTAATAGAGCTTAACTAGTGTAACTACTTTTTAAAATTGTATGTAATTAATCTTGTTATTATGAATGAAACCTTGACCAATCGTGTACAATTAATGCAAAATCTGGACAAATTCGGAACACTTTTTAAACAGAGGACAAATAGTCGAAAATAGGATCTGTTCTGGCCATCCGGGGACGTCTAATCTTTTTATTATGAATGAAACCTTGGCCAATCCTAGACATTTAATGCAAAATCTGGACAAATTCGGAACGCTTTTTTAACACAGGACAAATAGTCGAAAATAGGATCTGTTCTGGCCAACCGGGGACATCTAATCTTTTTATTATGAATGAAACCTTGGCCATTCGTGGACAATTAATGCAAAATCTGGACAAATTCGGAACACTTTTTAAACACAGGACAAATAGTCGAAAATAGGATCTGTTCTGGCCAACCGGGGACGTCTAATCTTTTATAGCAATACGTAACTGAAACGAAGTACATC
>BGPR01042560.1:0-13217 GCA_013235015.1 Araneus ventricosus | reverse complement strand
GACAGTGATTTATGTTATTTATTTGTACAAAAAATTTTTGTGCCTTAAGATCAGGAATATTTGATATTGTGACACATTTTTGTCTATTTTAACGACAAAAACTAATTAGGTATTCTACAGATATTTGCGAAAAAATATTTAATAGTGTTTTGTTTTATTATTATTAAGATATAAGCTTCTTGCGTAAATTTCTAGAATTTTTGTTCTTACAAGAAGGTTAAAATCATATTGCAAATAACTCCGAAGTGAATATGAATTATTCTGTGCTTTAATATTTCGTAGCATTACATTATATACTTCATGAATGATTTGTTGTAATATTGGATTGATGTAAATATTATTTTCAAATTTATATATTTTCAGTAAAAATTTTTACACACTAGGAATTCTTCTCAAAATGTTTTTGAATATAGGTATTTAAATTATTGACTATAGGGTTATTAGCCCTTTTTGCAACCAAATAATATTTTAAAGGAATCCTTTTCTTAATATTAAAAAATCGCAATCCGCAACCACTGTTTTTCAACAAATTCTTGAATAAATTTTCGGTCAGAAATAGTTTCAATAAATTAAAACAATTTTTTTAATTATTTGAATGGCAAAAATTTAAAATATGATATCACGTTTCTTAAAAAAATTAGAACTAAATAAAATTTTTGATAATGGAGGAATAATAGCTTGCTTTATGCACGCCCCACGTTTCTTAATTATTGTCTGTTGATATAATTTTTTTATTCTATTGTAAATTAAATTTGTCAAGAGTTCAGTGCAGGTGATACTTCTGTATTTCTCAGATAGATTATTTTCACACACCACAAATACTTTTTAAAGACTGCAATTGAATTTTCTAATTTCTGTATATAGCTTCAGTATTTTGCGGTTGCTTTTAACGGGGAATATTAGTCATATCCCAACAAGACGATTCTTAATTTAAAAAAAGCGAATTTTGTACTTTTCTTAGAACCAAGATGGGTAAATTCTATATCCAGTAATTTTCAAATTAGTTCAATTTAAATTTATTTCATTTTTAAGCGATAAAACTAAACATAATGGTCTAATAATTACTCACTTTCAAATATTTGAGTCATTCGTTGTAGAACAAAAGGGCTAATTAATAGTCATTGACGATTAAGCAACCCGAATTAGAACTTTGAGCTAATTTCGTTCGAATGTGTCATAAAAATTTGCTCTTTATTTAAGATTAAAATACTATTTTACTAACATAACTTTTTCCATTCTTAATTCCATCTTGCGGTATTTTATAAGATGTATAAAGATTTTGATAACATAATTATTTGTCAGTTATATAAAAATAGAGCTTATACCGTTTATACACGTTTCAAGGGACTGACGTAAAGCAACGTTTAAATGAATAGAGGTATAATCGAAATTTTACTAAACAATTTTGATTATTACAAATTGAACGGGGCTGAAACGTAATTTAAACGAATTTGCTACTAATGTAAATTCATTTAAAAGTGTTAATTTTAAAGTATTTTTAAGAGAGTACTAGTATATTGCCAAATGGTATTGAAATAAATAATTAAATTTTCAAATTAAACGTTTGTCATAAAATAGAAAAATCATACCTTTATTGCATATCTTGAGTACTAATTATACATATCTTATACGATTTATGTACATACAGGTAGGCGTTTAATTAAAAATATTTAACCTCTTCTGGCGTGCTGATTGTCTGTAAATATTGAATACAACATTATGGATCGAATTAAGTTCATTAAATGTTTTTTCACTATTCTTTCGACAAAAGAAATAAGGTTTTTCTATGGAGTCAATTGCATCTTTAAAGGAATGTGGAATATATTCTTCATCATCGCTTAAATTAGCACCAGACAATTTTTCCTCTATTGATTCAACAATTGTGAATAATTTCGGAATCGTGATATCCGTATCACAGTTCACATACTAGAAAGGAGGAAATATTCATAATTTAGAAGGGGAGAAACGACGTATAACCGGAGCTTTGCGTCGAACAAACGAAGTATTTTATCATTACATTGAATCAGGACTGTGATGAAACGACGTATATATATAAACGATGTATAAACTAAAAACGTATAAACGGTGCTTTACTGTATATAGGATTAACTTTTGGAAAGAAAACCAGTTGCTACTTTTAAAGTTATTATAACCAATTGTCATTTAATGTACCGATGAGGTTATTAAATGCACTATTTTAATAAATATTCAGATGAAAATAAACTGCGAAGAGCATATTTTTGTATTATTATTTTCCTTCTTTTCAGATAATGCCAGTACAGATAATTCAAGATCTGAACACGAAATCCAACACGAAATTGAATCTGAACATTTTTTTACTCTTGAGTTGAAGAGTGGATTCCATAGTGTCCTGCACTTCCCAATCACAGGCGAACCGTTTTTCATTCAGTTATATTTTTAAGACGTGGCGAAATGGAAGTCACAACGGGAGATATTAAAGTTGTACTAAGGATGTCTGTGAACTTCTCATCGAAATTTTGTTAGCAAGTAGAGGGTATTCTTGCCTACTTAGACCTACAACTCGCTTAGCGTTGTCCTAGAACAGCACTACCCCTTTCGGGATCTTGCATCGGCATTCATTTTTGATGGTATGTTTAGGCCTTAGCAACGTCTTGCTGTACAGCTAAAAGTTAACTATTCTCCCATTACCAGCCAGTCGTCGAATAGAGGTCCTTCTTCATCAAAAAAGAAACGAGCCTTAATGGCAAAGAAAAAAACATTAAGGTACCCGACTAGGTTCGGAGAAATTTTTTTAAAAAAGCATGCACAAAAAGTCTTACAGAGCTAAATAACAAAAATAGGCTTAAATAGTCACAATTAGAGATAAAAATTCATATATCATCAGTAGTTTTTGAAAATAATAATTTTTTCAAGAATTTTAATAAAACTTTCAATATTAAGAAAAACAGAATAAATGAAAAAATATGGGACATATTTAATTTTAAGTTCGCATGCGTACTTCTCAAACTATCTAGAATGTAATAGACAAGACAAGATAAAATTTATTTTAACAAATAAGTATTTTATGTACATTCAAAGTTGGCGTCATTGATTTTTTGCCAAAATTATCCTATGTTTCGAATTTAAAGTGACTGTAAAACATGACTAAATAAAGTTATCATAAAATCTGTAGTTTTTTGCTTCGCGAGTCTTTCTATTCATATATAAACACACACTTTTGGTTGTTTTTATATTTTTCACATGTATTTTGTCAATGTTAAAACACTGTATGTAACCTTTTTTTTTTGTTCAATAAAGTTTCTAAGTACACTCATCCAAACTGCAAACCGGAGATTTTTATCTCTGGAGTCAGGGGTGTGTCGTAGTATAAAGTAAAGTCTATTACACTTTCAAAGGGTTTTGACACATGTGTACCACATTTCAATGAATTTTAACGAATTGTTTTGGAGATATCACGTTCTTCGTGGACCAATTCTATTGAAATTTTCATTTTTCAGAAAACGCATTTAAAAATATATAATAACACATTAATTTATATAAATATCAAGGAATAAAATATTCAGGGTATAAGAATAAAAACAAAGACTGTTTTAGAATCTTAAAAGTTGTGGCTTTATTTTTAGACCATAAAAAAGTTTTTTTTTAAGTTTTTGAATTTTTCTTCGAAAATCGCTTTCTCAACCTAGTCGGATACTTTAACCCACTGAGGTTTGAAAGCTGATATAGCAAAAGTCTCCTTTTCATTTAGGTACACCTTATAGTTAACTAGGTGATTCCCGCGACTCCGTCCGCGTTGTAATACATTATTGGTACCTTGTTGCTTGAGATACACTGACATATATATATATATATACAAAAGTTAAGGAACATTTCGCAAAATGCGAGAAATTTGAAATTAATACGAAAGCTATGTTTCGAAATCAGTTTTGGAGAATCGTGTGACATTCAATAGAGTATCATATACATATTACAGTGAAGATTCGGTTACGAGGGCAATTAGGGGGACCACCAGAAAGGGATGAAGGCGAAAATGGAGTGTCACGCACCCTGCTTCACAGAAAGCTGATAACGAGATGTAACTTTTATCAATGGTTATGGTTTAATGTGCATAATATTTACATGCATTTTCGTAAGCATAGCACAAATATTCGGGAAGATATAAATGTTTCTTTAAAAAATACTAAATTTTTCCGCATGTGTTTTGCTTATAACATGCAGAGTTTTCATTCAAATTATTCCAAATTTGCCGAACACTTGACAATATGTTGCAGAAGTATTGTATTAAACTTCGAAGTAAATACGTTGAATATTACAGGAAATATGAGTGTTTGTACTAAATAATTTTTTACTGCGCATGTGCGAGAAGCAGCGGAATTTTTCTTTCATAACTTCAAAGCCAGATATATAGAGCAACTTAAAAAAAAATTACAGTTGAATCCCATTAAAATTCAGAAAGCTGACGGCATTTTAGTGAGGTGAATTTCAGTTTCTCTTTAAGAGAAGCTAAATAATGAGGGCTCTTGCACAAACTGATATTTTTTAAATTTGAATCTTTGAACAGTAACATTGAATTTTAGTAAAATTGAATATCCTGAATACCATGAACACTTATAAATTAAATACATTATTTAAATTGCATTTTCTCGAATACCATTCCATATTTTTTAATATATTTTTTAAATTTTTTAAATTTGAATCTTTGAGCAGTAACATTGAATTTTAGTAAAATTGAATATCCTGAATACCATGAACACTTATAAATTAAATACATTATTTAAATTGCATTTTCTTGAATACCATTCGAAGATTAAAGTTTAAAAAATAACAGTTTGTGCAAGAGCCCTCATTATTTAGCTTCTCTTAAAGAGAAATTGAAATTCACCTCACTAAAATGCCGTCAGCTTCCTGAATTTTAATGGGATTCAACTGTGATTTTTTTAAGTTGCTCTATATATCTGGCTTTGAAGTTATGAAAGAAAAATTCCGCTGCTTCTCGCACATGCGCAGTAAAAAATTATTTAGTACAAATACTCATATTTCCTGTAATATTCAACGTATTTACTTCAAAGTTTAATACAATACTTCTGTAACATATTGTCAAGTGTTCGGGAAAATTTCGAATAATTTGAATGAAAACTCTGCATGTTATAAGCAAAACACATGCGGAAAAATTTGGGATTTTTTTAAAGAAACATTTATATCTTCCCGAATATTTGTGCCATGCTTATGAAAATGCATGTAAATATTATGCACATTAAACCATAACCATTGATAAAATTTTCATATCATTATCAACTTTCTGTGAAACAGGGTGGGTGACACTCCATTTTCGCCTTCATCCCTTTCTGGTGGTCCCCCTAATTGCCCTCGTGACCGAATCTTCACTGTAATATGTATATGGTACTTCTATTGAATGTCACACGATTCTCCAGAACTGATTTTGAAACATAGTTTTCGTATTATTTGCAAATTTCTCGCATTTTACGAAGTGCTCCTTCACTTTTGTATGCCAGTGTATTTCAATTTTTAGGGGACATTTTTTGGATTCTCAGATTTTTAAATAATAACTTTCCGCATTCACATTCTCTGTATTTGAACAGTCACAAAGCTACATAGAGATTTGTTAACTTTCATCGAAACTAACTACTTAAAAAGTTTTTAGAATCCATATCGATTATCAAATCAATATTTATATATAATATATTTTATATATATATATATATTTTGTTGATTTTTCATGAATACAGTAAAAAACTGGAATAAAACTAAATACTCTATAAAAAAGCTAATGTATTACTACTTTAATTTTATGCTCTATATGTAATTACACTGGTGTTCAAAAATAATGCACAATTTTGAAGATGCTACAGAATTGGAATTAATATGGATACAATGGTTCGCAATCAGTTGCTGAGAATCGTAGGACACACTATCATCGGAACTCACATTTTATAGTGAAGATTCGGTCACGAGGGCAATTGCGGGGGGCACCAGAAAGGGATGAAGGCGGAAATGGAGTTTGACTCATCCTGTTTCACAGAAAGCTGATAACGATATGTAGCTTTAATGAATGGTTATGTCTGCTGTGCTTAGTACTTACATGCATTTTGATAAAAATAGCACGTATTTTCGAGAAGATATAGAAGTTTTCTTAAAAAATCCCAAACTTTTCAGCATGGTTTTTGCTTCTAACATACAGAGTTTTCCACAAAATTGCACGAATCTTACAAAATGCTTGATAATATGTAAAATAAGCATTGTATTAAAATTTGAATTAAAAAATAATTTTTTACTGCGCATGTACGAAACGCAGCGAAATTTTTTTCATAACTTCAGATCCATATATATAGGGAAACTTATATAAAAATTTCAGTTCAATACCATTAGTATTCAGAAAGCTATCGGCATTGCAACTTATTGAATTTCGGTGCACTCTAAGAAAAGCTAAGTGATGAGAGTTCTTACACAAACTGATATTTTTAAACTTTAATCTTCGAATGGTAATCGTCGAACTGTAATTTAAATTATGTATTTAACTTATTAGTATACATGAATAAAATTCAATATTATTATGTTCCGTGCTATAAGAATTTGTTAATGAAAATCTTTCAGAACTATGGTACTTCTAATAACGTCACAAGTAAACTTCAAAGGTAACTGTACAGTCCATCTAACATTTTACTGCACGTTATCTGTCCTTTTTCCTCCGGCAAAATGCGCAATGGAGAGGAAAAAAATGATGTAGAGCTTAAACTGATTTCATTTTTATTACACCTGAAGGTTTTAAAAACCTGCAATTACAAAAAATTGAAACTTTGTATAAATATTTTTAAGAGCAAAATAATTTTTTTTATGGATGTTTTTCATTATTTTTTAGAAAATCCATGGAATTTGTTTTATGAATAATTAAAAATGTAAAATGATTTCAAAATATTAAAACTACGTCTATTGATTAAAAATAATTGGTTGAGAATGATATATATCACGATCAACATTCATTTATCGCCCAATTGTTGGCTTAAAAATAACTGAAAACAACAATTTCCGCCAAAAAAACTATTTTTATGCAAATAGACTGAATATTTTTAAAATAAAATATCAAGTAATTTTTATTCTGCTAGTTGGAGAAGAAAGTAAATAACCGCAGCTCCTAGAAGTCAAAAATATATTCCGATTATTGCTGGAGGAAAAAATTTTAAAATTTGACCCTAAATAATTTTTAAAGTTATATGATGGATAAGAATTCAGACAAAAACAAGTATATTAATTACAATAGTTGCTTTGAATACCCGTGCAAAAATTGGACTCAAATTAATTATCCAGAACGTCCAGACCAAGTCTTTGTCTGGTGTGGCGCCTTCCTCTTTATTATGCTTTTCACTTGTTCTCTTTTAAATGAGTGTTTCGTTGTCTTTTAATTGCTGGAAGCTGTTCATTGTATTATTGTAATGTAAACTTTTAAAGCTTAACCAAATTTGAATTTTGGAGACTGCAAACAGATAACAGCCAAATGTTTAGGAAATATGCTAATTCTAGATGTATATAAATAGAAAATCAAATTAAATATGAAATTAAAAAGCCAAATAAATTTAATACAATGTTTCCGTAGCCCGCATGATGCCGCTGCAAACGAAAAACAAAGGCAGACAAAACAATTTTAATATGAGCATAAAAAATAAAGAAATTAATTTTAACAAGTTTTAGAACAAGAATAAAAAATAAAAGAATCCATCCAAGCAGGCTTCATCAAGGGTTACCTACTTAGGGATGGATTCAAAAAATGGGAACTTTTTCTGTGATAAGCTTGACTTTCGTCAAACGAAGCCTCTTGTAACCCGAAAGATCCCAAGAGACAAGAGTAAAAGACAAAGCAAGAATTGATTACAATTTTTTTTTGTACATCCAAACAAGAACGCCAATAAGATTAATTTAAAAAAAAGATTTAAAGCAAAATCATTAGCCATCAAGCATAGAAAATGCCGTCATAAAAACAAAACATTAATCAAAGAAAAAAGTATTAAACTTACCCAAGCACACAGATAACAAAAATGGCTCTACAGAGACAAAACAACATTATTTTTCCGACCAACCTTTCTGGTTGGTCGGGAAATGGTCGGCAGATGGTCATTGCAATAAGGCATTTCGCAAAATGTGCCCTGTTAATATTGGCAAATTTTCTAAATGTAGAAAATTGGAAATTCTGTTTCTGAAATTTCACAATCGGACTAATTATTTTTGACAACAAGCATGTAACTGCCAACATATTGTGTGCTATACTATCTTTTAATCGTTTGGAAATTGCATCTTGTATTGTGGTAATGTAACTTTCAATGAATTAATGGAGTTTAATTTTGGAAACTGCCGTTAGATAATAATATAATTTTAGATTTTGTATTTGGAATAGTGCTTAGATGCATGTAACTATTTAATGATTTTGTAAAAATTTTGATATGGTGATCCGCATCTTGTGTAGCGTATTTTATGCTGAAAGACATGGTCAGAGGGCCACTCGTTATATTGGACAGATCAAAATGGTAGACTAATGAGTTACAGAATTTTCAAAAAATAGGTCTTTAAGTTTTCCAGTCTGATGGTGGATGTAGGTGGATTTAAGTTGTTGGTTCTGTATATCTGTTCTGTCTCATTTTCATGAGTCGTGATAGAGTCTTTGATAATATTGATTGAGTTTGCATGCTTCGACAGGTGGGAATTTCATTCTGGTATTAAAATATTTTCAAAATAGAAAAATAAGAAGAAAACTACAAAATTTAAGAAGTCAATACATTTTCACGTGACACAATTGCTTTATGCCAGTTTAGTTTTGAAGTTCATCGCGCATCTTGTGGAAGAAAAAAGGACTTCACTGCTTAGCACAGTTTAAGCCAAAGTGCAGTTGGCAGACGTGGTTATCTTTGTCAAGCAACTGACGTCACTTGAATTAAACCAGTACTAAAAAGAAATTAAAATATAGAGAAATATTTTATATGTTTCTTTCAAATATAGTTTAGAAAGATACACTTTGATTAAATATTATATAAACAATTAATAATAAACATACAAGTGTCATTACTGAAATTAATAGCTATCAGAAGCTTCATGATAATAATTAATCACTGTAATAATCAATTTTTCACTATGACCTTTTGTAAATAATAGAAAGATGCTCTTAATAAACAAGAAAAGAATCAATTCGGGCTCATGTGCTGCTCATAAAGTGTGGTGCACCAATTAATTGTATAATTTTGCAGGAGGAAAAATGACTGGACATAATAGATCAACGTAAGGCAACGTGCAGTTAGACGTTAGATCTGAACAATTAATACTAAACAATCCACAATTGTTTGTGAGATAAGAAAACTGCTGTAGAAATTTTATGATTATGCAACGTCTTTGAAATTCGCAAAATATTCTTAAGCATTATGTAAAATTTGATGCTTCAAAAATCTTAAACTGCATGTTTTCTGATATTTTTCACAATTCATCGTAGGTGGAATTTTGTCTTCCAAAAGTAAAATAGTTTTAGAAGAGATTGTTTTCTCAAATTTGAAATAAACTAATTTTATTCGTTCATCATTTGATATGATTTGCAAATTACTTTGATAAAAAATACACTATAAACAATTATTCTCTAAACACTTAAGGTGTATCTGATACTTCAAAATTGTTAACAGTTTCCTTTTATTCGATTTCAACATGTCTATAGGAAATAAGTTTACTTTAAAGTATAATTGTTTTTATCATCATTTTATTCTGGTAGAAAACTGACTAATAATTTCGAAAATCCAAATATAAAAAATTCTTCTATAGTTACACTGCAAAAAAAAAATTAGTGCGCTTTCAAATAACTGGAGTCATATTTATTTACTTTAATGGCTAAAATATGAATATCATTGCTGGACAACAAATACAGTGAAACCTCTTCGAACGGCCACCCCTGCATAGCGGCCACCCCTCTTAACGGCCAATTTTCCGTGGCACGGATTTTTTGGCCCATAGACCTAATGTTAAAATAACCCCTAGCAACGGCCACCCAACCCCTCTGAACGGCCGCCTGTTGGGTTCGCCCATCCTATTTTTCAGCAAAATCTACTAACTTCATGTTTCTAACATTGAGCCGAAAGGCTCAGGTCAGGTTAAGGGAGGTCGTTAGTTCGTTTGTACGTCTTGCTTCCTATTGGCTGTTAGCGGATTCCGATTATTTTGGAGCAAAAATGTCATTCACGCTTGTTTCATTAGATGGTCAGTGATCTGAGTTGCAACGCGATGTCGAAGCGCGTTTTCCTAAATCTCGAGCAGCGCATTGAAATTCTGCGTCAATATGAGAAGGGCAAATCGGCGAGAAGGTTAGCTGAATTATTTTACTTCAGAAGAACGCAAATAAACAAAATCATTACAGAAAAAGATTTGAGTTTGAAAGAGTACGAAGACTTCAAATTTCGTGGTGTCAAACGGATAAGACACGAAAAGTATGTCAACATAAACGAGGCTGTTTTGGAATGGTATAAAACTGTTCGGGCGAAGAAAATTCTTGTCAGTGGATCTATGATTCAACACAAGGCGAAAGAACTTGCCGATTCTTTGGGAATTGAAAATTTCTCCTCCAGCAATGGGTGGATGGACAGATTTCGCATACGGAACAACATTACTTTTCGATCACTGTCTGACGAAGCAGCCTATCTCGACCCCGGTTTATGTTTGGCAGAAGCGTCTTCCACTTCTTTTGGCTGGATGTGATGACGAGGACATATTTAACATGGATGAAACGGCACTCTTTTTTCGCGCTTTGCCCAATAAGAGCGTGATTCAAAAATCCGAAGAAGACAGAGGGGGAAAAATTCCGAAGGAGCGGCTTATCATTTGTTTTTGTGTGAGCGCACCTGGAGAGAAAGAGAAACCCCTGGTCATTTGGAGATGTCAAACAACTTGAAAGAATAGTTGTTTCCGAGAAGAGTAAAAACTTAAAACAGTCACAAATTGTATCCTTTTTTCAAAAAATGTAAAAATTCATTAAATAAAGTACTATTTTCTCTTTAGATAAGTCTCAAGCTTCATTTTAAATAAGAAATATGCGTCAGATTTGTTTATATTATATATTATAGCAATTATCTTCTAATTGTAACGAAAACCCTTCTGAGCGGCCACCCCCTCTGAGCGGCCAAATTTTCTCGGAACGGAGGGGTGGCCGCTCAGAGAGGTTTCACTGTACTTATAATCTGTTGAAAGGCGAACTGAGTAAAATGTTATTTTATGCTAATGTTCTTCGCTATCAAGAATGTTCCCTGTCAGCCGAAACTGTTGAAAATTCTCAAAACGATTACGATTCTGTAATATTTTCTAAAAATTCTCAATAATGCTCTTTGAACTGAAATCAGTTAACATTATGCGTAATTCCTGAAACTCTGAAGAATTATTTCATTTTAATTCTATGGCTGGAATCCATTACGAAGATGTGTATTTAATCTTTTGTTAATTTTTTTCTAAATTAATATCTTTTTTATCGTCGTAATTTTAAACGATTCGCGTCTCTGAATAATTCAAAATGATAAGAAAAAAATCTGTCTACGTTTCCCAAATTTACTGACAAATGAATTTTGAATGGATATCATATTGTAAAGAGAAACTTAACTGTCGTTGATTCCCTGAATATTTCTTTCCAAAATAAATTTATATATGCATTTGCCGGTTAAAGAATTTCATTATGCAGAATAATAATCGGAATAGTGTATTTCAAACTTTTTCTGACTCTTTGACTGATAAATCGGCTTCACTACAACACTCATTATTGCATTGAAAGCTTGCATATATTCGCCTTTTTAAATAATATACTACCAGAGGCTTATATAATTTGTATTGAAGCAACAGAAAAACGTATTTTAACAGAAACCTTGCCTTTATTTAAATGAAATTTTATTTTGGGATAGAAATTTACGGATTAATGTTTTTGAAATTTTTTCGTCTTTGATAAATGAAGTTTTCGAAGAAATAATAGAAAAACAAAAACAATTTAAAAAAGAAACAAGAAAAAATATATAGAAGAAACAGAAGAAGTAAACAATAACGATAACAATACACCTTTTTTGCGCGACCAACGCAACAGCATCCAGTAATTGCATCAACAAAATTTTCTATTATTTGTATTTTATTAGAAGTTGCTGCATATGCACCATTCTGTATAATACAAAGAATTTTAATTAATTTTTAATATCTTTTTGTTAAATTTTATTAATTGTAACTGTTTTCGAAGAAACTTAACCAACAAGATAATAAACTGCAAAGAAAGAAATTACTACTCGAAAAATGATTTCAAGATGAAAAATAGAACAAAACAACTAGGTTCTAAAATGAAAATTGAGATTTGGCAGCCTACAACTGGTTCCAGCTGGGATTATGAACTGGATAATGAGATCTAAAAGTAAGATAATAAGCAAGAAATGTTCTTGAACATAAATAACAAGTCTTACGATATTTTAGAATCATCTTGAATTCAAAATTTAGCGGAAAACTCTGATGTTCATGAAAAATTTGGAAGGATCGTTAAATCTATTATTTTTCGTCTGAAAATAAATTTTTCTGGGTAGAATGTTTTTGGTAGTTTATTATTTTGTCGGCGGGTGTTTTTATTATTATTATTAAAATTGAAAAGATCACAACAAACATATTCCGTAAAATTCTGACCTCAAATTACACTTGACCCAAATAAGACGAGGTTCCAATTAAAATACCGCTTACTGGTGCTACATTACAACTGCCCTTAATTATAGGGAAAGTTGGTTAAAGATGGTAAAGATTACGATGATAAAGATGGACGATTTTTAGGTGGGAAAACAACTTCTTCATTTTACAGTACACTGTTCAAAATAAACTGATATACAGCATTAGTATGAAAATCCCTTTTTGTAAAATATTTAAACAATTTTTGCAGAATGCAACGTAAATTATTCTGGAAAAATTATTTTGCAGATTACATAATATTTGTCAAGATATTCGTAAAAAATAAATAAGTGAAAACTAAGACTGGTTGAAAACTCGTTATTTTATTATTCTCCGCTGAATAAGGATTATTTTAATGATATCTTTTAGTAGAATGTCTCTTATTTATTTACTTTTGTGAAACTCTATCCTTCCTTTATTAAATAAATAATACATCCAGCAGCGTCAGACATTAACGGTAATCGAACTAGTATTACTTTTCTTTTCAGATATTTATATCCGTGAAAAAAAATACTTTTCCTAAT
>BGPR01042559.1:0-13217 GCA_013235015.1 Araneus ventricosus | reverse complement strand
CTTTCTGCCCATCCATATGAATGAGAACATAAAAACTCAAAAGCAGATCACAGAAATTTAACATATTGTTACGAAAATCATCCAGTGGGTGTACAGTGAAAGCAGGCCACAAGTTGGATAATTGAAAATGGCAATTATTTAACGAATATTCCAGAAAACTCGAATCGCAGGCAGCACGAAAAGAACAGCAATTGCACAAATTAGCAACACAATTAGACAGCAAATCACAAATAATAACAAAAACAGCACCAACACATAGCACTTGGTGTCTAAAAGATGACCAAATCGCAATGTGAACAAGATTCCAAAGAGATCGATTCCTCATTCGCTCGGTATTTATACTTTTTCTGACAGGATGTGACATCACAGAGAAATCTCTCCACAAGTTATTATTACTCCTTTCCTATTAAGAGACAGGACAATGATTCTAACTTATTTGATGATCTTCATTCTGTCACCAAGATCAGGGGGTATTGGCTTGACTTCCCCCGATAGATAGTAAAAACCTCTGTAAAGGTCTTTTTCTAACCATAAAAATTACATTGATGGGAAGTGACTTTACAGGTTTGCAACAATATGGTTTTTTCATCAACCTAGTTTCAAATTCTTAGGTTTGTATATTCATGTACATGTGAACGCAATAACTTGAAAATGAAATGGCTCTAATAATAGAAATTTGGAACATGGTCTTGGCACCAAATTTTTAGATCTCTATTAAAATTTTAATCCAACCTGGCAAGAGGAAGATATCCAAAATGCAAACTCAGTTTTCCTCACAGTATTCAAAGCATAAAATATGCCTCATTCAGTTAGCACATAAGAAAGTTGAGGGAAGAACATTCTTACTGGTTTATTAGCGTGGTAGACATCAAACTGCATACAAATGCAGCAGGATTGCGACGATTTAAATCAGTTGATTAAAATCACTGATTTTAATCAACTGATTTTTTTTTTAAATCACTGATTTAAATCACTTTATTTTAAATAGCAAGTTAATCTGCTTTAATGAAATAAAATTGCTCATGTATCTTTAAATAGTGATTTTAAAGTCTTTTTAAATGTATATTTAAAGAAAGAATATATGGAACATAAAAAAATATTTTATTGAATTGATGTAACTAGAGTACTTTCCATATCTTTATTTTTGAGAACACAAGCAAATTAGATTTTAACCCTTTGCGGCGCAAGGCAATTTTTTGTAAATATGATGAGAAAACATCATGAATGGGTTTAGTTTATTGTCTAGACAAAGAATCTACAAAAAAAGTTTTTTAAAAAACTTACTTCATTCTAAAGGGGGGGGGGGTTGTCCCCCTTTCAGGTGACCCCCCTCATGAGAACCCCCTTAGATACAGCCACCTTGATACACTGAAAAATTATTGTTGAATCTTACAGAAAATTATATATTAAAACTTCAAGAATATTGGAGCAAAATTTTCAAGTTACTTTGCTAAAATTGTTAAACGTCCAGAACTGAAAAATTTCTTATCTCCGAGTCAAGGAATTTTCCCAAACTTTATCTCTAATAATTCCTATTCCGAAACAAAATTTCATAAGACTGCTATATACATTCTAAGAGGAGTACTATTAGCCCAATCCTAAACATATTTTTTTCCATTTATAGTTGAAGTTAACGGTTGAGAAGCGAGTGAAATTAGGTGTGCCATTAACTGGGACACTTCGCCGCAAAGGGTTAAATAAATCTCTAATGAGCAACACAATAAAATGCAAAGTATGAGATGCTCCTTTTTTTATAAAATAAATATTGCAAAAGGATCATGTTCACAAAGAAAGAACTTAGTAAAATGCAGTGAGTTTCCTTTTAATACAGGAGAAAACTAAATAGCGTTGGGGACAACAAAGTTTTTATATTGCAATAATGTTCAAATGTAAGATAATTAAGTAATGCATATAAATGTTCCAAAAGAAATACAAACATCTACATAATGCATTTTAAACTATGATCTATACTTATAAAAGGCAATGTTTGTGAGCGTGTGCACAATGTCCAGGTGAATCTATCGCGCTTACAGTCGTGAAATTTGGCACACAGGTAGTCCTGATGGTGACTCAATGCACCTGGAAGCCTGAATTTAAAAATTTTATCTAGAAACTTTTTTATTTAATGTTTTGGGTGAAACAGATTAGGATTAGAGAAAGCTTCAAAACTTGTGTTTGTAAGGAAACAAATGAACAGTTGAGTGTAAAATTCTCCAGTATTCTAACATACAATAATATATCTATAATCAAGAAATGACAATTTTTATTATATTTTTCCTTTTTTCCTTAATAAAATTGTCTTATACTTCAAAAGTATATTATTTTTATATTTTAGTCCACAAATAATTTTTAAATAGTTACATTTTTTAACTCAATTTTTTTAATTTTTTACTTTCTCGTATACGAAGTATACAAAGAGAAAGTATTGTAATCGTCAAAAAATTCGAACTCGAGATTTTGACGAATCTCCACGTTTTAGACCTCCCTGATTCCGAAAAACACAATTTTGGAATTATGTCTGTCTGTGTGTGTGTCTGTGAACACGATAACTCGCAAACTATTAGAGCTACGGGGATAAAATTTGGTATGTGGTCTTTAAACATAATTTGTAGGTTTCTATCAAATTTTGGACAAAATCCGTCAACGGGAAGTCTGTCTGTCTGTATGTTCGATAACATGCGAACGCTATAACTCAAAAACTTGAAAAGCCAGATGGATAAAATTTTATACACAGTTTTATCGTCATGAATGTAGGTCCGTATAAAATTTTGGGCCAAATCCGTCAAAGGGTTGATTATCTCTCGGTCTGTATAATCGCATACTTGTTCAACTCCATATGCATGCGCAATAGTAGAAATGCCTGTGCAAAGAAGAGACACTTCGAAAACTTAGCAGTTTGCCAAAAACCAATTCTGGCGGCGAGATTTTGTAAGGAAGCAAACATTTAGGTCGTCTCTTTTTACTTGCGTGCTGGAAACAATCTCTGCGCGTGCGCAAGCTATTCTCCGGTTTTCTTCAACGCACGCGGAACTTGCATTGCTAGAGTTTGATAAAAAAAAAACATATTGCGAAGTTTTAATACATACGTATCTTTTTGAATATGATAATTCACCTCAATATTTTACTATCACTATAATCAACAATGAAAAACCTTCTGATAGTCACTGCATTCTGGGTTACAGTTGGTTCGAACTTTTTATCAACACAGGGGGAAGGGAAATGACAAATGTTTGAAAAGTATACGAGAAAGTTTAGGGGAGGCCACTCCCGCTGGTTTTTTTTTAAAAGAAAGTACAGCTTAATGCCTGGTATGTTGTTATATATATATAATTCTATGACTGTAGGGCTCATTGTCTAATATACAAATGTTAAATATATATATATGTAGTTTTAAAAAAATCATTAAAATAAAAAAAATCTTGATTTAAATAAAAAAAATACGATTTAAATCAAAAAAAATCGACAATCCTGAAATGCAGCAACCTTACACTGCAAAATAGGCCAAACTGCATACAAATGCAGCAACCTTACATTGCAAAATAGGCCAAAAATCACATGTTCTGTCATATACAAACTGCACAATATTTAATGGCTGCTGATATGCTAATGGAAAATGAATTAATAACCTTTATATAATTGCCTTATTTTTATAAAATTAAAGAATAATAATCTTGTTGAAAAAATTGAATTGAAAATTAATTCAGAGTGATTTCAGTATAACCTGTTTAAAGAATGTTTAGATCAAAAACACCAAAATTAAGTTAAGAAAGAGTTGCATAAAAAATGTTTGCACTACATACATAATGTTTATTCCAAAGTTTTATAAAATATTGTTTCCAATTCTCAGTGAGATTATCTTTTACAGAGCTTCTGAAACTATGGGTTGAGGCTCAATTTGGGTTTAGGACAAATTAACTGACCCCTAATGTGGCTATGCAGAAATATACAGGGGTCTGCAAAGTCCTCTTTCATATTTTTCTAAATTTTTAAGCAAAAATATTTAAGAAAATAATAGTGAAAAAAAATATTTTAACACAATATAGTAAATCACTGTTTCTTATTGAATTTCATTTTAGTCGACTATTACTGAATATTTAATTTTTTAAATTTGTTTATTGAGTTTGGGATTAAGAGAACTTTTTACTTGCAAAGAAGTCACAGAAAAGAAAAGTTTAAGATGCCCCGATGCAGCTTGTGATCACAAAAACTGATGCTTCTCAGTATTAATTATCACAAATTATTGAGAAAAAAATATTTTGCAAAAAATTATAAAAGAACTGTAATAGGAGATTTTGGAAAATGTATCATTAATTAATACTTTATTTCTTGTTTTATTTTCAGATGCAAAATTATGCATATCACCTAAAAAAACCTTTTTTACTAACAATGAGCTAGCAAACTTTTTCCTCTAGATTGACCATCACAAGAAGGGAAAGTTTAATAAGACCCGATTTACATAAATGAATGCTTTATTAGAAATGAAGTAGATTTGAAGTCTAATAAGACCCAATTTACATAAATGAATGCTTTATTAGAAATGAAGTAGATCTGAAGTAAACCCTTTTGTCAGAAGTACAGTAAAAGCTTAACTAATTGGCATACTCGGGAAACGCTGATTTCCGGATACCCGAAAAGTCCGGATAGTTGAGTGTGATGGGAAAAATGGGGAGGGGGTAGATTGTAGCCTTTTTTTTATTTTTTCGGCCAAATAATTTGTTTTTGTCATTTTGAAATGTGAATTAAATATAATTTTTAAGAATACTTCTGTATCTTCCATAACATTGTATTTACAAAACATATTATGAAGATTTGAATTTAACATTTTGATGATGGAAAAAAAAGTATGATCTGTAGCCGAATTTTTACCGTAAATATATAGATTGTAAAAGTATAAACATATAAAAATAGCAGACGAAACTGAAAAATATTCTACTCAGCAAGCATAATAAAACTCTTTTAAGTGATCATAAGCAAATCCCAGATTGAATATCAAAGATAATTAATTATCTTTCGAAAAATCGCAAGGGTTATTGCGCAATATGCGCGCCTCCAATTCTCCTGCACATGATATTATGTAATCGGAATCAACATCTGTCGGTATTCAGAGAGTAAATAAACAAAGAAAAAGAAAGAGACTTACTAATCTGGAGTACCCGCCCCCCCCCGGTGTGTTTTTTTTTTTTTTTTTTTCACCGCTTCTGTCCCTTTATTTTATTTTTTTTTTGTTGTTGTTTATTTCGTTTTTAGGTCTCGTTTTTTGGCGAAAGGTGAGGACCTTTTATTATTATTTTTTTGCTTCTCACTTTTGCATTTGCCCCCCCCCCCCCATAAAACAAATGTGTGTACGTCACAGTACTGAATATCGCTTTTTTTTCCTTCTACATCCCTCCGTGCTTAGCGGACGTTGCATTTCAGAAATAAGTTGTCCGCGTGAATGGAACTTCGCCGACAAGTGTGCGCGTGTTGAATTTTGGCGCGCTAATGTTAAATTTTTAGAAAAACTCATTTCCTAATTTTTCCGGTTAGTTGAGCTTTCCAGATACTTGAATGCCAGATAATCGAGAATTTACTGTATGAATAATAATAAAAAAGATATTACCTGATACAGATAGGCTGGTTTTATTTTTCTACCAACAGTTGTGTACCTTAAAGCTTTTTGTAGAAATTTTATGGCAATACTGTAGCAATTTCTTTTACGTCCATAGTATTTCTAAATATAAAAAACATAGAAGTATTAAAAAATCACGCACCTATGCAAAATTACAATAATATTTGCAATGAAAGTAAAAAGCTGCTCATTAAACATACACTTTAAGATAGTTTAAAACAACTTTCAAAGAATTGAAACATTTAAAAAATATACTCCACTGAAAGAGGTTCAAAAATTCTTAAAATATACAAGTTTTAATTGCTTTAAAACCCATTTCTAAATGAACGTGGTTTTCAAGCTATGAATACAAAAAAAAATCTTCAAATGGAATTGCCCATAAACCGTCTAGATATTTTAGTAGATAATGATAGAGGAACAATTCACAAAACATATATTAAATGAGTCATTAAAAATACAGATTATTACAACAAGAAAAAATTTTGTAAAGTCTAGCAATTGCAAATTTTTATTATAAAGAAGTAAAAGTTAAATGTACACATCAATCAGTGCATTTAACGCTGTAAATGTTTTAAAACATTAATAAAATTACTCTGTCCTATTCTGTTAAGTTTATAGGAACATACGGTCGATAAATACAAAGCCTACAAATACTACGATATTTCTCCAATATATCTATTCTCCTAGTATTTACAAATTTCTCTGCCTCAGTAACATAGGATTACAAAATAATAAATGAATTACCGCTGTCAATTTTAATATTTTCTGCCTTTTAAAAGACTTGTCGAAGGCTTTTTTTGCAGCATAATTAATCATCGATAAGAAAACCATTTTTATATTTATTTATTTATTGTTTTAAATATAACTTGCACTGACGGTGCCGGATTGTTTGGGGTAGCGTTATATATAGGCACCGCCTCAGGCTAATAGGAACTGCAGAGACTTTTCTGTGCCCTGAAGCGACAAACATGATTGATTATCCAGAGGGCGCTGGCAGCAGATGTGCACAAATGGAGTTGTAAGATTTGGCGCTTACGCACACTTTCCTTCCCTATTGGAAATGACATTATCCTGTTTTTTTACAAGTCCAATTTTGTGAATGTTTTCACAGATCGCACACAACTGCTAAATCTATGCTTCCGTCCACGAAATAAATTTTTTTATACGCTTTCTGAAATACATATATCTCATATTTTTTTAATTAAATAAAAAAGTATATATTGTAATTAAATAAATTTTATAATTTATTTAGTTCTGAATCTGCTTTCTGAAATACATATATCTTATTAATAATTTTTTAATTAAATAAAAAAGTTTATATTCTATAAAAGTATATATTGAAGCAATCAAAATATTTATTTGTTAAACAATTTATATAAATATATACTGATATGTTATTCTGAGATTGTCATAAAAGGCAAGTATAATTGCTTTGAAATGTTAGGAAACACCAAATAGTGTGTTTTTAATTACTGTGAAATTAACTTCGATATAGCACTTATTTCTACTTCACCTTCAGTTTTTAAAATATATTTATATCGTGAATTATTTGTGTTGCAGAATTATATTTTGTTGTATGCTTCTTAGTCAGGAAATGAAAATTCTATTCGCTATAATAATAAAATAATACACATTCGTGATTAGCAGTGGTATAATTTCCACGTTTTATATAGTTATCGGCCATGTGCATAAATCTTTACCAGTTATCCTTAATTGTGCAGCATATCATCATAACTGCTATCTATGAGCATACAACCTTACATATCAGTTTTCATATTAACTATCACATCTAAAATATTTAAACATTTAACTAATGTTTGAAGAGAATGCGTAGACAAACACATGCTTTTCCCACAATATTTTTTTCCTTTCATTTCGATTGATTATAGTACAAAAAAAAAGAAAAGAAATTAGTGAATTTTTATTTTTTTTTTGTCTGCCTATATTCATTCAAACTTTAACTCAAAATACGAAGGCGAAATAAAAATATTTTGCCAAACACTTTTTTCATATGCTATCTTTTATTTCATACTAAAAAAAAAAAAAAAAAAAAAAAACAACCCTCTATGAGTACAACTTGGTTATTTTATTATAACCAAATGTGTTTTCAAACTAATCTATCTACAAAGAAGAAACCCCAATCTTGTCTTGTTAACCATTTTGATGAGATTGTACAAGCATTTGACTGATTAGAATACATACATCTTGTTTTTATTACATTGCAGGCACAAGCTCAAGATGCAAGTTTGCCTTTTTCAGTTACTCTTTTTAAAATGAGAATTTTTTTCTCCTCATACTTTCAAAGCTTTATTTTTATCATTTGCAATTTTTTCATTCTTTTCATACAGGCTTTGATATTTTCAGTGTAATAGAACCATTAAATTTAAACAACAAGTTCAGAAATGCAACAAATGCTTCTTACATTCTTATCCTTAAAAAAAAGCATGAAACCTTCATTAGCTACATGACTTATTTGTTGCCCTATAGTAATTTAAAGACAGAGGCATCAAATTCATTAGAATTGTAGCTATTTTAAAGATTTATATAGTTTGTAAATGTTTTAAAGAATTTGCTTTTATCACTTTTCTTCAATGATTTTTGTCCAAAATTTGGCCTAGATTTATGTATTTTTATTTTGGCTTCATAATGATCCAGTTGTTGACTTCTGAATTCAGATATTCTCATTCTTAATTCTTTGATGTGTAATATGTATGTATAAAAAAATGTTGCAAAAAATATAGAGTTGTTGAAATTTAATTTTTTTAAATTTTAAAGAGCATTAAAGCAGAAATAGAAATGGAACAAACCGAAAACATAAAAAAAATTGCTGTGTTGGTTTTTTCTAAATATTCTGTATAATCTGTTAATTTTTGCTGCTATAGTAATTAATCTATGAAATATAAACTGATCAGTAGAATGCAATTACATTAGTTTGTGTTTTATTATCTACAAAAATGTTAAAGATTTTCAATTAGTGCATGACCAAAATTGTTATTAAAGTTAATTTTAAAAATGCACATTTTTTTTTTTTTTTAAGTAGTTACCAGTGCATTCAAATGTTCAGTCCTTAGCCTTTTCCTAAATGTTATGAGAATTTCTTTAAAAGTTCTGTTTAGTCTGATGCGGAATAAAATGACTATTATATTTCTTTTATCATTTTTTGTTGTAGAATTTCTTTTTACTGATCTTATTAAGAATGTCAATTGCATTGAAAATAATTTTTTGCAACTTTTTTTTTGTCCCATATAATATAAAGTTAACTTGTTAAATAGTTATTAATAAAAATTACATAACATAAAAGAAAACTGTCACAACTATATATTTATATTCAAAATTAGCATCACAATAGTTATGATTTGTGTAGAATACTTATGTGATACAAATTCTGAATGGAAATCAACTTAAGATTTTCTTGGCCTCTGTTTTTATTGTTTACTAAAGTGATTCTTGTAAATAGGTCAATAAAAATATTGTATAAAATGTAACCTCTCATATAGTTCAAATGAAGAATGATTTTTGTAATTTAATAATTCTCAGCAATTGATATGGATTTCTACTAGTCACTAATTAGCTGTTTAACTTTGAGATACTATAGAATTGATTTCGAGACATTTCTTGTAAATGGTTAAAACTAATAATTTCTTGGAACAAATATTCTAGGATAAATAATAATTTTTTTCTGCCCTTATATTCATTTTATGGAAGAATCAACATGTGGTTTGCAAAATGGTGTACTTTTTCTTAATTGGTAAAAATATAATATTATGTAATAAAAATCTTTTATATTTCATCATGGCACTTTTATAATTGTTAAAAGAAAATAATAATAGCGATGCAACAAAAACACATTTTTGTATGGTGGTGCTCGATATGTTACAACATTCTAACTTGACACTGTTTTTAATAGAATCAATGATTTTTTACTAATTTTTAAGTGTGAAGCTCTTTTCTGAGACAGAAGCTAAATAATTAACAATGCCGGCCTTTAGCCGATTGGACCGATTGCTCCAAATAAGGCCTCGCGTCTAAGGGGGCCAGCGCCAGAATAAATTGTAATAGCAAAGAAAGAAGTATTGAGTTATTTATAAGCATACCACCTTTACATGGGGAGAAACATGCATGGCACTGATTATCAGCCTTCGGCCCTACATCAAGGGACTGCCATCGTTTTGAATAGAGGACTGGGTCGCTATATACAAATCGCTAATAACGAAATTTTGCTTAACACGAAGTTAATATTGGGCTCTATCGATCAAATCTGGGGAGTAGTATTAATTCATTCCTTTAACACGAAATATCACTTGAGACGAAAAGAAAATATTCTTTGAAAGACAAGAGACTTCTTTGATTTCCCATTCATCCATGACCCCCCCCCGAAACAAGGGGCAGGAGAGACAGGCGGGCTGGTGATGAGGGCAGGGAAAGATTTTATTGAGGAAGTCCTTTATTGTGGGGTCCGCATACCAGTACTTTGCCCCCTGGCACTGCCTGTCTTTCTGCAGCTTTGCATTCATTGTTGTGGATGGAAAATTGTTCATGGTGGATGAAGCAAGAGTTTCTCTCTCTCAGGAATCATATTCCTACCCTTCTCACCTTTTTGTTTCTTAGTTCAGGAATGCTGAGAACGGGAAGGGACAGAATTCTGGGAACTCTTACACTTTTCCTGCTGCCACTTTTTCTGCTTTGCACGTTGATTGCTAGTTGCTTTCAGAATCGTGTAAAAATAAATAAAAAATGTCATCTTAAAAAGTTGAAACAAAAGTCAATAACTAACTTTTTAAACCTTGAGTAACAGCTAAATAAATTTATTATTTTATATCTTACATACAATCTGTTTATTTCTTTTCTAAACTTAAAACTTTTATTATTTTCAAATTTCTAAAAACTGTAATAATTTATCTTTTATTTCATAGCTTGGTAATTGCAGTCTAGATGGAGCCGTTATTTTAATGGTTAACACGAAAAATCCTGGTGGTCACGCCGATTTCGTGTTAACGGGGTTTGACTGTATTCTTTTTATATTTTTAAATCTAAGAAAACATTTATAAATCATTCTAAATTTGTTTTCATAGTAAGAGAGGAATTTATAATTATTTAAATTCTCCCGGAATTAAATTAATCAAAATACATATATTAAAAATCTCGAGAGACATTTAAATGTTTTAATCAATTTAATTTTGTACATTAACATTAATCATAATATATATTAATAAAAAATATTTGTTTTCTATAAAAATTTTAGTAATTTTATATAAAAACCATTTGGGTTCTATTTGTTATACAGAAGAGGAACAAATATTATTAATTCAGTTTGAGGGAGTTTCTTTAAAGTTATTAGAAGTGAACATATGTTTTAATTATTCGATAACTACCATTTATTACAGCCAATTGTATAACTCTGAAAAGTTGAACATTTCAACTTTTTACTTTCTCGTATACGAAGTATATTAACCCTCCCAGCGGCGCAATGGAAATTTTGAAACGTTTGAGAAATGCCACCTTCGTAAAACTTAGTTGTACTAGCAAACGGCAGCGGTTTTTAACAATGAACATCCCTTCCCCCTTTTTGCGGTTAGAGAATACTCCGATGTCAAAGGAGAGACATGACAGTGATTTATACTACTGTGGGCTCTGAGGGAAGAAAATGGGTTGGGGGACAGCAGCCGTTTATCTTTGAAGCAAGGTATTTTGAAACCTGTGAAGGGGTGAGTGAATGGCCGTGGGGCGACACTTGAGCGTAAATAAATACGGTTTGAAAAGAAACGAAACATCAGCTGTTTAGACAGGTAGTAGATAGTACTAAAGCCTCAGCAGGAATATAATTAGATGTGTCCATGTCTCTGTCATTAATGCTATTATCTTCTATCGAGGTGAGCAATCGTCGTTCATTCAAGCAGAGACTCGAGACGAATCCGGTATTTTTTCCCCAAGAACTGTAATTTTAGGAAGGGTAGTCTTTAGACGGATATATAAACTCCGACTTGTTTTATGTTTTGTCATTTCTTTTTGATGTTTACTGCTCATGTGCTCTCGACTTAGCGTTGCTCTCTCAACTCTCGACACGTTCGTTTTTTAATTGCGTTTCAAAATACTTATGAACAATGGATTCAGAAGAATACTCAGAATCGGATTCTTCCTATGAGGACATTTCTGATGAAAGTGATTCCGATGAAGATACATTGGATGCCGCTAGAAACTGGTGTAGAATTGACCAAGAAAACCTTGCACCACCCCCACCAAGATTTCCTTTCAGTGGCAACCCAGGGCTGAATACACGCATGGATGGTTCTTCTCCCATTGAATTTTTCTGCATTTTCTTCGATGATGACATAGTAGGTTATATAGCGAGCGAAACGAACCGCTATGCAGAAGATTTCATTGAGAAAAATGATTTAACTCCAAGCTCAAGGGTTCAGAAATGGAAAGATGTCGACTCAAGTGAAATTCGTGTTTTTTTTTGGCATTATTATTTTGCAAGGTATAGTACAAAAACCATTGCAAAAGTGGTATTGGTCGCAGAGGCCATTGCTTAGCACTCCATATTTGAAGCAACTTATGTCCGAAAAAAGATTCAGCATCATCATGAAATTCCTTCATTTCACAAATAATGAAACAATCGATTTGGAGACACATCCCCAACCTGGCTTACGAAAAGTGTATGAAGTTTATGATGCCATAAACAGAAAGTTCAAATCAAGTTACGTTCCAGAAAGGGATGTGTCAGTTGATGAATCCTTATTATTGTATAAAGGAAGATTGGACTGCAAACAGTACCTACCAAAAAAGAGAGCCAGGTTCGGGATTAAATTCTATCAGCTATGCGAATCTTCCAGTGGTTATATTTGGAATAGCCTTATTTACACAGGAAAGGATATGCCACTGTGGAATGAATCTCCCAAGTACAAATCTACAACGAACATAGTTATGACACTTTTGGAGGATCTTATTGACAAGGGCTATTGTGTAACTTTGGACAATTTCTACACGTCACCAGAATTGGCAGAACTTCTGTTATCTCACCGCACTGATGTTTATGGTACATTGAGACCTAACAGAATTGGTGTTCCCGAAGAAATAAAAAAAGGGACTCTCAAAAAAGGAGAAATCATTGGATTTCAAAAGGGGAAGATTTGTGTAATGAAATACATGGACAAAAAACCCATCTGTATTTTAAGTACTGTGCATAATACGGTAATTGTCGAACAGGACAAGAAAAGGAAAAAAACTCACGGAAAATCGGAAAGAATAGTTTCCAAAAAACCTCAAGCTATAATTGACTACAACCTTACTATGGGAGGTGTGGATAAGGCTGATCAGTGTTTGTCATACTACCCTACTGTAAGAAATCAGCAAAAGAAGTATTACTTAAAAATATTTCGACAAATTTTAAATCAGTCAGTGTGGAATTCCTTTGTCCTCTACAAAAAGAATGGGGGCACCATGTCCCATTTGGACTTCCGCCTTCAGCTTGTTGAAGAATTGGCCAAAATATATGGGGAATCGAAACATTCTTCACAAAATACTACATCTTCTGACCGCCTCAACGGACGTCACTTTCCATCTCACATTCAACCAACACAGAAAAAGAAAGCCCCGACAAAAATATGCA
>BGPR01042558.1:0-13217 GCA_013235015.1 Araneus ventricosus | reverse complement strand
AAATCATAGCGACGAAACTAAAAACAGCAGAGACTTGAAATTTGCACACTTTAAAGGAAACGAGCTTCAGTTGTATCCCATGAAATTTCATAACAATCGGTTGGATATTTCTTGATTTGTATTAATTTATTTAATTCGCTCCCATTGTTCTCTATGGAGGAAACTGTTGTAATCTGCGAAAAAGTTAATAAGTAGTTGTATAAAACTTAAAAAATATCTGATAAATTTTACCAAATGAAGTAAATAGCTTAAAAATAAGATCTGTGAAATTTTAGTAAAGTCTAGTAGGTATTTTTTTTTATTTTTAACATTCCAAATATTTGCAATGTTAAAATATATCTAATAAATTATTGTAAATAAATTAAAATGCCTTTTAAAACGTTTAGAAAGTGAAAAATTTCGTTAATATAATATAAATGTTATATAAATACCATTAAATCTTTTAAAAAAGTACTTTTAAGAGTAAAATTGCCGCAGTTTTCACAAAAATAATATGAAAATTCAGGAAATATTCCAAAACATTTTAATAACTAACTTTTAAGCGTAATAGATAAGGATAACGATTTTCATCATGTGAATTATGTTTTATATTATTTGTTATTTATGAAAAACTATTTGTGGTAAGTTTTTCTAACTTTATCGTCCTTTCAGCTGTAGCTGAAGACAGCATTTGAGAGCTTGTCACTGAAGCGAACTAACTGTCTTTAAAATTTCAAATCGCGTTCTGAATTATTCCAAAATTTTCGTGTTTTCGGGGAGTTTATGTCAACTACTAAATCAGAAGTAAATATTGAAATCGATTTAAAAAACTTTTGAAACCATTCAGTGTTTATTTCTTAAAAAGTTAAAATGTATTTTAGATTCAGTATTCGCCCCCTTAAATTCGATAATTTTTAAATAAAATGTTCGAATTAATGTCGTTTGAATTTTTATTAATTAACATCTAGTCTAGAACAAGTTAATTTAGTTTTTCAATAGGTTTGTAAATACCGAGATATTTATTTTTGCGTCATTGAAGGAAAAAGTGAAAATTCTTCACTGATATGCATGACACTAAAAAATAAAATAAATGAAAAAGTCGGGGTTTATCGGGGCTAATTTTTAGACATTTTGTAGAAGATAGAGTGCAGAAATGATTTAAGGTAGTCTCAAGGTGTGCAAAGTTGTGCAAAGTTTTTAAATTCACTTTAAATTTGAAAATTTAGTGGAAAAAAGGGGCTTTCAAAATATAGTGTAAAAATATGGAAAATATTAAAATTGTGTGTTAAAAACGGTATCGTTTACTTGCCCTGGAATCGGACATCGTGAAAAATCTGAAATTAGACAGATAAAGAGCAATGTAGGACTTTACAGAACGGAATCCGAGGGCTCACTGAAACGCGACTCAAATGTTCGAAAGACATTCTTCAGCTTTAACCTCCGTAAAACCTCCTAAAACTACATGTTTATACAAAAAAAATTATGGCTTTCAGGGTTCCAAACGGTTCTCCTCCTACCATAAAAGAAAATAAACCCATTTCCCGACCTCGAAATTTCGATTTTTGTCGCGCTACAAACCGAAACTGGACCACTGTGGAGTGGTTCAAAATTACGAGGCCCACTCCAAAATAGCTTTCGTATTGCTTCAATAAGGGACATTAATATGAATGAAAATAAACTAAATACAATCGTTTGTTGTTCATTCACTACGCTCTACTTCCCATTATTGTATCTGCCATGCCGTATATGATTTGCAATGAATTTATTTATGTAACTGGGTTGTTCTACTATAGCAAATGTTTATTCCAGTCAATCTATGTTGTACATTTCTTCGTCGTATCCTTTTTTAATTAATTCACTGACAAGGAGTCCTCTGTAGCAGCATTCTTTTATTTTTCCAACCCCATGATCTATATCGAAATAAATTTAATTCTGTGCTCCTGACTTCTCCTTAAGTCTGTAATCGACTTTTGTAAACACCCTGTTCAGAAATAGACAAACATGGTTCCAATAAAAGTTCTTTCGGAAGGGGGGGAAATTTAAAACATTAAAATCTATTAAACATTCAAGAGGCCAAATTATTTTCACGACAACAATGATTTTTCATTTCAAACTTCATGTCCGAGAAAGTAAAAACGTTTAATAGAGATTATTGCACGTTAGGTGTTTTCATTTTATTCTTAGGTATTAGGTATTATTTTCTAACTTAAAAACCTGTGAGTGGTATTTTTTTTTTATTGCGGCACACAACTTTTCCTCTGGCAACATTTAAATAAACAAAAGAAATTCCATTTCCGGAACCATAGAAAAGCGAAAGCAAAAATAGAACAAATAAGAAAACTGACAAAAATAATCACAGATAATTTTAAAAGGGTAGATCTTTTAAAAATATAGATGATAAGACAAATAAATACAATTTTACTTTTAAAATAAATTAATGACATAAATACAATAAAATCGACATTATTATTTTTTGCAAACACTGATATATCTGCCAGAACTATGATTACTGTTTAGGTTTAGAAAAAGCGTAAGTATTAGGTTTAGAAAAAGCGTATGCTTACTATAAAGCCGCCTTTTCTCTAATTGAGGATCAAAAAATTTGAGAACCCATGACTGCTGTTTTAATACCACCCCGCCTAAACTCTTTATCATAAACTGAAAACATCTCTTAATAGTAAACAAAGTACGCTTTGTTGATCAGGATAAGTAAATGGGCTCGAAAACTAGTTCGCCGACAATTTTTATCATAGAGCAATCTTTCCAAAGATTATACACAAGGACAACGTGCGGAACAAAACTTTTCTTACTACGATTCTATACTTATATACCAAATTATTTGTACGCTATTGGCATCTGGCTGGAAGGCGGTTGTTTCTGTTTTTCATAGTTCAGGAAATGAAACGTAAGATTCAGCATAGAAGTGTTGATTAAGAGAGAGTACATATCGTGAGATTTACAATTTTTAAAAAGGTTTTTACAATTTCAGGTAAGGCATTGTTTGCCTAAAAAGTAAGTCTTCCAAACATTTTAAATATAAATTTCAAAAGCTGAGTTTTAAATAATTCTCATGAACTAAAGTTTGCTATCTTTTATGACAGTTGGACGAAATATCTTTTTAAAAAGTATTTAAATACACAACTTAATGCGACTTATTGAGACTGGAATCTTGTGAATGCATCAATTTTATTATTCATATAAAAAATAAATTCTGACGGCTGCAAGGAACAAAGAAAAGAGAAAGAGGAGTTATTTAAAGAAAGGTGTTAATAAGTATGACAATAGAAAAAATATTAATGCTATATGTTTTTCACTCGAGTGAGGAATATCAATTTTGACATTCTTAAGGAAGTAACAAGAAAGGATACTAAAGTCAATCGGCGGTCAATCATTCATTAATCATAGAAGTTTTATATACGTAAATTGTGTGGTTTAGTATTTATTATGGAAGAATCACTAACGAAACATTCATTAGTTCATCCGAAAGAAAGAGATGAATGTGAAATGTGCCAGATAAAGGATCATTTATTTATTCATACAAAAGAGAAACCCCATCTATGTGAGGTTTGTGGTAAGCAATTCAAAGAAGCAAGTAGTTTAAAAAATCATTACACATAAAGAAAAATCTTATGTCTGTGAAGTCTGTGCTAAAGCATTCACTCAAAGAGGTACTTTAACAGTGCACTTACGTATTCATAGAAATGAAAAGCCTTATATTTGTGACGACTGTGGTAAAGAATTCACCGAAAGAGGCAATTTAGCAAAGCATTTACGAACTCGCACAAAAGAAAAACCTTATGTCTGCGAAGTTTGTGATAAAGCATTCGCCGAAAGAGGTAATTTAATAGCACACTTGCGTATTCATAGAAATGAAAAGCCTTATGTTTGTGAAGTTTGCAGCAAAGCATGTACTCAGTTATGTCAGTTAAAATCTCATTTACGGACTCATACCAAAGAAAAACCTTATGTTTGTGACGTCTGTGGTAAAGCATTCACCGAAATGGGCAGTTTAACAAAACATTTACGGAATCATACCAAAGAAAAACCTTATGTTTGTGACGTCTGTGGTAATGCATTTACCGAAAGAGGCAGTTTAGTAAGACATTTACGGACTCATACCAAAGAAAAACCTTATGTTTGTGACGTCTGTGGTAAAGCATTCACCGAAAGAAGCAGTTTAGTAAGACATTTAGGGACTCATACCAAAGAAAAACCTTATGTTTGTGACGTCTGTGGTAACGCATTCACCGAAAGAGGCAGTATGGTCAGACATTTACGTACTCACACAAAGGAAAAACCTTTTTCGTGTGATGTCTGTGGAAGAGCATTCGCTCAAATATATCATTTAGCAAGGCATTTACGTACTCATACAAAATAAAACCTTATTAATGCGAAGTCTGTCGTAAAGAATTCGCTGAAAAAGGTAATTTAGCAAACCGTTTACGTACTCATACAAAAGAAAAGCCTTACGTCTGTGAAGTCTGCAACAAACCATTCACGTTAAGAGCTACTTTAACTAAACATTTGCGTACTCATACAAAGGAGAAATCTTATTCCTGTTATGTGGTAAAGCATTCACCATAATAAGTAATTACGTATTCACACAATGAAAAAAACATTTTCTTGTGAAGTATGTGGTAAAGCATTCGCCCAAACTAGTCATTTAAGAACGCATTTACGTACTCGTACAAAAGAGAAACCATATGTTTGTGATGCCTGTGATAAAGCGTTCATGGTAAAAGGTAATTTGTTAAAAGCAAAAATTGAAAT
The DNA here is from genome assembly GCA_013235015.1 of Araneus ventricosus. Lineage (NCBI taxonomy): Eukaryota > Metazoa > Arthropoda > Arachnida > Araneae > Araneidae > Araneus > Araneus ventricosus. The sequence continues at coordinate 8,468 of BGPR01042558.1, read as the reverse complement.
GATATACATATATAGGGTGATATATTTTATATGCTATCGTCATATGCAACAAAAATTTTTTATATGAATATGACCTAACTAATGAGTAATTCTAACAAGAAAACTAAATGTGATTTTTTTAATAATATTTACTCTAGTTAACAACCATATGTCGGATGAAGAATCAATATAAATATTTGGAAAATATCTTCATTTGAATAAATTCCCTGAAAGAATACTTTCATAATAGGATTTTCCAACATTAATAGTATCGTGTGTAATTTTTTTTATATTTTTGTATTTAGAAGTATTTGGATTCGCAACGGAATTTATTTTAGTAGATATTACTGTTTTCAGCAGTTGATCCCTCTACACGCCTCCCTCTACGTTCTTCCAGAGATGTAGACTTCCTTTTCTTAAATCACAACGTAGAATAATCGGAGACTTGCTCTTGGAGTAACCGCTTTCACAAATTGAGTAAGTCATTCATTTCGAATGGCCGGTGCGCTCTCTTTATTTAAAGTTCAATGAAAGTTCTGCCTTATTTGCTCCAACATGTCTACCAGAGAATGTCAAGCAACTTCCACAAATGTACTTTAAAGAAAGGTCGATACAAGTTTATTTTTTCGATCATCTGATGTTGGGTATTTAGAGAATATGGAAAGCTCTCACTGCAGTTAAAGACACTCATATTCCTTCCTGATCGATATCTTGCTTGTTGTTTTTGCCCCTTGGGAAAATCTCATTTTAAGAAATATATCTCTTTAAATAAACTGATTTATTTTTGATTTCTTGTTGCCTTATATTTTTTTCATTGATATATTTATTCTATACTATAAACACAGTATGTATTTGTGTATGCGTTATTTTCATTATAGCTTTCCCCTGTGAATTCTTGCGAAGTTATATAAAACAATACCTCTATGCATTAGAGTACTAACTGATGTTATTCTGAAGATATTTTAGAGTTACAGTATTTTAAATTTTTTTAAATAACCATGAACCTTTCGCAAATGACCCTTTCTGGCATTTTTACTTGGGAAACATATATATAAACATTCACCAATAAAATATAATTTGGATTAATTTTGGTGCATATGAATCTATTTTATAACGCATATTTATATCGTAATTTATTACACGTCAATGAGACGTCTAATTTTAAAATTATAGATTGGAGTAATAAAGTTTAAGGCCGGAATAACCTCTAAACATACATTAAAAATTAAATTTTTAGGTAATAATAGTTTTATTAAAATATGAATATATAATTATGATTTACAACCATCAAAAATTAAGGAATTAGTGCTTTCTTTTCATAGGATATAAATGCAAGGTCTGAGAGAAGAAACTTGGGTGCATCTCTAAAGTTTTCATAATTCAGTTTTTTTTTTCAGTTGCCAGTAATTTAAATAATTGACTCTAACTGTCTGCCAGAAGTATGGAAAGAAATTATCTCGAAAATTAGATGGAAATTGAATACATGATCTCACCAATCTAAGCGACATAAATTTGAATTTACGGACGGTCCGTTTTAATTTAAAATTCCTATCAAATAATATACATAATAGTAAATTCAGTAATCAGTTGTTTTTATTCTATGCATTTTCGTGAAATATACTATTTGTTTCATACCAGGAATTCATGAAAATACTTGCGTAAATATCCGATGCCACTTTTTTTATTTTTACTTTTGGTCGAAATATGTATTAATCCGAAATATCTACCTAGTAGGTGCTGTTTCGAATCTGCTAAGCGATTGAATCCCTAGGCCGCGGTGGTCTGGTGGTAAGGTTTCGATCTCTGCACCGGAGGGTTCCAGGTTCGAAATCCTATTCTGAAAAACCGCCGTGTCAGTGGGTCTAGTGCACGTTTAATCCATCTTGGCCAAATGTCCTCCCGTTAGTGTGGTGGAGGGGGTGACAGCTCAGGTGTCGTCCTCGTCATCTGACCGCGCTTTATAATGATAAAGTCCGACCCAAAATAGCCCTCGTGTTGCTTCAAAACAGGACGGAAATATAACTAAACAGTTGCATCCTGTTTTCGTAAATGTTATTTTGTCAATCTCAATAATCCAACAAAAACGGGGAAAAATTTTGTATCAACCTCTTTCATGACATACTATATATTAACCCTTTGCACTCGAGAGATGACTCTCAGTCATCATTTTAGACAGTTCATCATTTTAACGTTTCTTGATTTCGATGATTAAAGAAAACTACCTATTGTTTAACAACGGATTCGGAAACCTTCCACGCTTTTGCGCATGCGCCTTGCGGAGTTACTTTCTTAAAAATAGGGAGAAAGTGACGAATGGAAGGATGTTGTTTATTTACATTTGACTGAGCGTGATCTAACAAAGAGCTCCGGAAATGCGCTCATATATTCATTGCCTGACACCCCTTTCCGGTGTAAAATCGTCCCAAAGTGGTAGTCTCGGAATCTGTTTCCGAACAGTATAATGTTGCAAGTTAAATAATTGACTATAACCGTAAGCCTGAAGTATGGAAAGAAATTATCTCAAAATTAGTTGGAAATAAGGAATAAAGAAGAAATTGAAAACATTTTTAGGTTAATATCGTTTAACACAGCGATAATGCATTTCATTAAAACGTGACTTTTTTCACTCATCTTTTCTCGTATGAAATCGCGTACTGATTATGCATAATTTTATAAACATATATCTAATTTATTTTCAAATCATTTTCAAAGTGGTATTCGTAGTTTTAAAAGCTTTAAATTTGCTTATTTTGCGGTTTATATGTAGAAATGTGTTTTGGCTTCTTGTGTATTTAACTGCTTAAATTGGACATTTATAAGGCTATTTTTAAACACTTAACAAACATTTATTAAATAAATAAAAAACAGATACATTCCGTAACTTATCTTTAACTGCGTACTTAATCTTTTATTTCTAACTAAACAATTGATGCATATATATTTTAGAAGCAAATAAAATTACTTTTATTGTTTTAATAGTTAAATTATCTGTTCTTTATAACGTGAACAGTTACTGTAAGAAAAGTATTTTGCTTTTAAGAGCATTTCATTTTGTTATTTACGAGAACAACCTCTTGAAAAACAATGAAATTCGGAAGTTTCATCAGTTCTTTTACACCTCAATTTGAGTTTCAGGGACCACAGACGAGATGTTTATTCCAAATTTTCAATTAGAATCAGTAAGGATATTTAAACTGCTAACGGAATAAATGAGACCACGGTAATGATGACAATTTTAGTGGATTCCGAGGGAAGATAAAGCTCGCAAAGGTTCAAAAATAAACTTTGTTGACTAGGCACCATTATACAGCATTATAAAGTTATATGTTTCTGAAGGTGTGATAGAATATTTAATTTTTATTTTATATCATTCAGTCAATTTTAAACTGCCATAAAAATCTGAGGAAAACATCCTTTAATAATATGACAGATTTAAAAAATTGAAAACTGTGTTCTTTTTCATTACAAGTGTTCATTAACATATACTGATTTATCTTTTTGTGTTATGGATGGCTAAATGGTTTATCGGAAAAAGACTGAAAAGAGGGGGGAAAATGTGATTCTAAATATTTGTTAATGTGCATCATGCATGATCTTTAATGGTCTTAAATAAAACAGTAGTTTATATTTGTATGTTTCATTACCTTACAATTTTTAAAGAGTGTAAATAAGCCAATAATAAATGTGTTAATTACACACAGCAATTGAGATTATAACTGAGAATAATGTATATTGCATCGATGAAGCGATTTTGGTGTCAATTTTGAACCCCGTACAGAGAATTTTAAAAGTTTCAGTTGAGCTCATTCAGCTAAGAATCCACACCCTAAATGAGTTATTGTAATAATTATGTTTCCATCTGTAAAGCAATTAAAGTATTTAATAAGCATAATTTATTTTGCGTTCTTTAATTGCAAAAATATACCTTGGATTATGAAAACTAAAACTCTTTCCTGATAATCAAATTCATAAATTTTTGGCATATTTTCTTTTTAATTCTTTGATGTATCGCATTTCTAACCCATTCATTCACTTTTAACATCTAATTTCACAGCATACAAAATTATTGAAAATATGCAGTATATTTTTCCTAAGAGCCCATTCTTAAAGCAATAAGGCCGAGTGCAGAAGTTCACGGTGTTTCAAATACAAAAAAAGTTACTTCCGTGGACAAACTTGAAAATAAGGCAGGTAGCATCAGTGATGTTAAAATGGCTTCATAGATATGTTCTAAACTCTGCTCAACTGTTTGAAGCATGGTGGGTTATTTTCTGAACCACTCTGAATGATCATTCCTGAGTGGAGTGATCATGCATTTTTTAAGCATTCTTGCTGAATAGCGCTTATTATAAAATCCATATAATAGCAAAAACACAAATTATTAGAAATTGAAACCAATTAATATTTTTCAGCTTGCTAAAGCACTAAATCAATCCTTACACTCACAATTGTATAATTGTGCATCTCGTTATCTTTCGAGTCCCAAAGAGTTAAACAATCCTCAAATACATTAACCTTCCAGCGGGCACGCCAGCGCAAATTTTACGACATATGCATCGTATTACATATATATCGTGCTGTTTTACAAAATTAAATGCAACTTTTATTTATGTTATCTGTATTTATTAGCTTACTAGTAAACAAAGATTTTATAAATAAAAATTGCACTTAAATTTATAACAGAACGATATAAATATGTAATACGATGCACAAAGCAAGTATCTCCTGCATGCGCGCACCTGCTGGAAGGTTAAACAGAAAGCTGATGAATCAAGTCCAGGCATGATCCCTACTATATATCTGTCGATATATTGTCGATGTATCAGTCTGTATCTCTCTCAACATATCAGTTGGAAAACATCTATTTATAGGGAAGCAGTTTGCTAAACTAAACAGAAATCTCTTTTTTTTATACTATCTATTACAGTATTTTTGAATAGAATAACTCAAAAAATGCAATCAGTTACATAAATAAAATTTGGTACATGATCTTGATAGCAAAAAAAGTATTTTAAATTTTCTACAAATCTACCAAAGAGAAAATGTTCCAACACACAGTCGATTATCACTTACGAAACTAAAGGCAACACGAGTCATATCGTCCAAATTTACGAGAAAGTAATAAAGTCCTACTGGTCTTTTCAATACTTCTGAATTGGTGACGTCGCTCAGAATGAGAAAACAAGGCGTGAAATTATATTCTTGCAAATAACACTTGACCCCTTGATCTGCAATGTTATTAAACTCCTAATTAGATGCCACAATTTATTTTCGGCGTTTATTGCCATTTCCATCCATATTAGAACGGAAAGCAGAGATGCAATGGCGAATCTAGGGGGGGGGGGGAGGGCGACCGGGCTGCAGCCCTCCCAGAACCAAATAAAAATTCTCGATTTTATTTAAAATCACTGTAAGTGTTTGTTCTTAATTTTTACTTTAAAAATTAATAAAATCGCTAGAACCTTGCTTTCTGGCTTTGACAGACACGAAACTTTTCCTACTTTTCTAGTCATTCCACTTGTACTTGTAGCGTCGACGCGGTCGAAAACATTTTTGTCTAGTTATTTCATTGTATTTTTTATTAAATTATCGAAAGTATTGTAGTGATTTTATGATTCTTATTGTCAGCTGAGGAAAGTCTGTAAAGTTAAAGAATTTTGCTTTACATAATCCATAAGATTTGACATTCGTCACACGATACAAAATTTTTATGACCTCAGCCCCACCGAAGGCCCGAATCCTGGATTCGCTTCGCCATTATAGACCAGAGATATTTAAGCGTGTCCAAGAGATATTTTTGCCTTTTAAATAAATTGTCGCTTTAATACGTCTTAAATATCAAAAATTCCGTAATTGGATGCTTTAATCTGACTCGTCATTTCAGTAGAAGGGGTTGATGAGAAAAGCAAAGAATGGCAAATCTAAACAACGCTTGTTCTGTGGAAAGGGATGATTAATCAGCAACGGCGTACAAGAAGAAAGGAAGCACGTAATGATTTGAAGACTTCGCAATGCGGCGTTCTGCAATGCGTTATGAATTAACCGTGATGGAAGTAAATAGCTTCCATTTTTGAGGTACAACTATATTGATCCTATTTATTTTTTCCCGAGAGAAAATCACACATATTTGTATTCAACATCAAATTTTCGACCAGTATCGATTCCGGGTTGACAGCTGTCGGTTTGTCTTTTCGGGTGAATGTGGTAATTCGAAAATGCAGCGAACTAAGTACGTGAAATTGGACTCATACTGTAGACCCCAAAATTGTAAATCTCTGTCAAATGTTTTACCTATGGACGAGTTTTATGCTTTGTTTGTTTACATTTAAGTACCTGTACTACGTACTGTTCAGCAACGGATTCCGAGACTACCACTTTTGGGCGATTTTACACCGGAAAGGGATGTCAGGCAATGAGTCATATGAGCGCATTTCTGGAGTTTTCTGTCAGATCACGCTCAGTAAAATCTAAGCATCACCCTTCCATTCTTCACCTTCCCCCTATTTTGATAAAAATAATTCCACCCGGCGCAAGCGCAAAAGCGCGGAGGGTTTCCGAATCCGTTGCTATATTATAATTCCGGCGTATTGCTAAGTCAATGGAATCTTGAAAGCGGAAGTGCAACATATAAGAAGATAAAGTCAAGGTTTTCAATGTAAGTAAACAAACCAGAAAACTCGTCCATGAGACAAAAAGAAGAGGTCCAAACACAAACTCATTATGTATCTGGGGTTATCTAAATGAAAATCGTCACTCTAGCAATCGGAAACTAAGGGGAAATCAAACCACACTGCCAAACCTGTGTTCGATTTTCTTTTAAGTCGGCATGCAAGTTCTTTGAAGTCATTAAATGGGACATATGTATAAAGATTTTTAATTTTTTGATTCCGTTTTAAGATGTTGCTCGTTTCATTGGTTCCTTTTCATATAACGTTCAAAATTTTTTTTGACGGTTTTAGCCATAATACTTCAGAATTTATAATACCTCAGAATTTACCTATCATTATAAATTTCGTAATATTGATAAAAACAGACAATTAAATGTAATTTTGAGAATACTGATAAAAGCAAACTTGTGTAGATACTTCTCAATACAAAAAATAAAATAAATAATAAAAGATTAAACATTTAAAGATTGCGAAAAAGAGCAAACCTCCGATTTTTTTGCAAGGAAGATCTACTGTTCTCAGAACTACTAGTATTTTCATTTTTTGAGAGAAAACGGTTTGGGTCGCTTACAACAATATTAATAGAATTTTGGAGACGAAGAAAATCTTCTGCTTCATTCTTTTAATTATACATTATTATTTATTAATTATTGTATACAAGTGTTGGAAATTTAATAGTGGCAACTATATAATTGTGCTGCAGATAAAAAACTGGTGTGAGTTTGGAAGGCTTTTAGTCCTTATATTTAAACACCAACGTTGTGTGCACCTTGTTTCCGATAATAAGAAAGTCATAGAACACCTGAAACAATACCAGTTTTGTTGATGATTCGGATGGAATGGTCTATGGCTTCAAGAATCTCTGGAACAATTCAGTGGCAGCCTGACGCTTTTTTTTTCTCTGTGAGGCTGGAATTTGCTCAACCTGGATTTAAGCTCCTGTGATTATGATTTGATTCGAAAGAAGAAAGAACCACTTTACGGCATTCGCTACCGAACTGTTCCAGAGATTCATAAAACTTTAGACCGCTCCATCCGAACCATCAACAGAATTGGTACTGCTTCATGTATTTTGCGACCTCTTCATCGCTGATAACAGACTGTACACAATGCTGGTGACTATATCGAAGGACTATTAACGTTTCCGACTAGTACCACTAATGTATCGACTGTAATTATATGGTGGACAATATTAAATTTTCAATCCTTTTTTATTTTTTGTGTTTGTGATTTAGCGCAACACTTGTGAAAGAACATTCTTGTACGAAAAAATTAAAAATTCTGCGCTCTAGCACAGCTTAGAGTTTTTCGCAGGAATTTTCAAATACACTAAATGAAATGAAAAAAACATCCTTTTCTATTAATCGTGAGAGTTTTCTTTTTGAATTCCTCATTTTTTTACCGTCGTATGACATGTTTTACGTCTGTTTATATTGTATAGTGAAGATAACAATTAATGCATTTTGGAATACTGTGGAATTTAGTTTAAACAGAAATTCGCTTAACGAGAATAAAAATTTGTGAAAAAAAAGAAAGACTCTTTCAAAGTGGACAAAAGAGCCCTCACTTCTACTTGGGAGAAGCTTTGGCCGGAGAGCATTGTCGAGTGCCACTTTCAGGGGTTTATGGCATTACATGTAGAGCCTGTAGTAAATGTGTCTTTGTCCAATATCATGGCGCTGGAGGAAGATAACAATGATATCGATGAGCTTGTGGAAGAGCACGGCTAGGAGCTGACCACCGAAGAGCCTTTTCTCTCCCCTGAAAATTCGCTGAAAAATAATTCCATTTCCCGAACCATAAAAAAAGGGAAAGCAAAAA
>BGPR01042557.1:0-13218 GCA_013235015.1 Araneus ventricosus | reverse complement strand
TTTTGATCTTATGAGTTCCCAGCATGCGAGTAAATTCAACAAACATTGATGAACGCAACTGAGATCCTTGATCAGAAGTTACTACAGATGGGAATCCAAAGCGAGAGATCCATGTATCGAAAATTGCACGGCATATAGTTTTTGCTCTCATATCTGGGATAGGTATCGCTTCTGGCCATCTGGAGAAACGGTCAATTATCGTGAGAAGATAATTTTGACCTTCAGAGGGTGGCAAGGGACCTACAATATTCATGTGGATGTGTGTGAATCGGGCATCGGGAAGAGAGAATGTGCCTAGAGGCGTTTTAGTGTGCCTCTAGATTTTTGATCTCTGACATGATTCACAACACCGGACCCATTGTTTTATTTGGTATTTCATACCTGGCCATACGTATCTAGCTCTAATAAGTTTGGTTGAAGCTGCTATCCCAGAAGATGCGCAAGATTATGTAGATGATAAAATATGAGCTTTCGAAAGGAAGTAGGAACAAAAGGAGGAGGAACTCCAGTTGAGGTATCGCAAAGCAAATTACAGTTGGAAGTCTGGCAGGGTATGAGTTCTAATTGTAGAGAGGATGCATCATTGTGGAGGAATTTTTGAATATCTGAATCATCCTTCTGTGCTCTTGCAAATTCTTTCAAATTCAAAATTGGAGATTTAGTAATAGAATGAACTTCGATTCTAGAAAGTGAATCAGCAACTATGTTCTGAGCACCTTGCACATGCCGAATGTCGGTGGAGTGTTGGGATATGAAATCGAGATGACGTAATTGCCTAGGTGAACATTTATCTGGATTTTGTTTGAAGGCATAAATTAATGGTTTTTGATCAGTATAAATTTAGAATTCCCTGCCTTCTAACAAGTGTTTAAATTTTTTTTATTGCCGAATAAATCGAGAATAGTTCTCTGTCATAAGTTGACCATTTTCGTTGGCTTTTGTTAAGTTTCATGGAGAAATAGGCTATTGGTTCAAATTGCGCCTGTGATAATTGAGATAAAGTTCCTCCTATAGCAACATCTGAGGCGTCTACCCATAGGCTCAATTGAGCCCCTGGAATGGGATGTCTCAAAAGAGTAGCTTCGGCAATCGCGTTTTTCGCGGCAATAAAAGCTTGTTCTGCGTTTTCATTCCATTTGAGTTATTCAGATGATTTGCAAACACTGGAACGAGATTTCTTTTTGTTAGTATGCCCTTCCAAAAACTGTACTATGGGAGCAACTATATGTGCTGCTTTTGGTATGAAACATCTATAAAAGTTAAACATTCCCAAAAATCTACGCAACTGAGTTAAAGTATCTGGTTTAGGAAAATCTAGTATGCATTTGACTTTATCAGGTAGAGGCTTAATTTCATTTTCTGACAGATTGAAACCTAAAAAGTCTATTGTCAATGCACCAAATATGCATTTCGAAACATTTATGCATTGGCCGTATTCATCTAATCTTGCAAATAAGGTTTTTAAATGTTGGAAATGCTGTTCAGGGTTTTTAGAAGCAATCAGAATATCATCGACAAAGGCGTAAACACCTGGTAAACCACGAGTAACTTCATCTATAAAACGTTGAAAAGTCGCAGATGCGTTACACAGTCCGAATTGCATTCTTGTACTTTCGAATAAACCGAAAGGAGTACAAATTGCAGTTTTATGAATATCTTCTGGGTGAATGGGAATTTGATGATAAGCTTTTATTAAGTCGATTCGACTGAAAATTTTTGATTCATGTAATTCAGCTGTAAAATAAGCGATACAAGGAATAGGGTATTTATCTTTTAATGTTTGAGAATTTAAAGCTCTATAATCCCCAACAGGCCTCCAATCTAAAGTACCTTTCTTGAGAACCATGTGGAGTGGGGAAGCATAATTGCTTTTCGAAGGTCGTACATGTCCTAGATGCATCATATTTCGAAATTCTTATTTCGCTATTTTAAGGCGATCTGGATCTAGCCTTCGAGGTTTTGCCACCACAGGAGGACCTTTTGTTACAATATGGTGAACAGTAGTATGTTTTACCGGTTGATTTGGATTAGGCAATTTAGTAATAGAAGGAAATTCTTTTAACAGTTTATGATAAATCGTATCTTTAGAAATAGAAATCTGAACCGAATGGAGATGAGCATACTTTAAATGGCCTACTGATTGTAATTTTGTTTTTGTATCTCTAAGGCATTTGTTGCGGAGATCTGGTACCAATTCAAAATAATGGAGGAAATCCACTCCAAGAATAGGTATACTTACGTCGGCAATCAGAAAAGTCCATAAAAAGTCTATTCTTAAATTGAAATTCAAAGATAATGCTTTCTATCCATATACGTTAATAGTAGAAGAATTTGCAGCGAAAAGGGTTTGTTGCGAAGTTTCTTTTTTGATAGGTATTAGCAGGGATTAAAGACACGTCAGAACCGGTGTCGACCAGAAAGGAGATATTTGATATCCGGTCTCGAATGAACAGACGACGTGATTGCGGCAAAGAACATGTCGCGCCTATTCTTCGCCGTTTTCGTTTCCCTGAAAATTACAAGGCGAAACGCATTTTTCAGGTTTGCAGTTTTTTCCGAAACGACTATGATACCAGCAAACAGACGAATTTCGATTTTGACTATTCCCTCTAGATCTTTGGTTACTTCTATTTCTGCGAAAAGGAGAACGACTACGAGAAAACTCGAGCTTATCAATTCGTGCATTCAATTTTTCTATTTCGCAAAGTAGTTTTTCCTCCATGGAATTCGAATTGTTCTTATTTACAGCATGAATTTCCATAGGAACAGGTGTAACTTCCTTACCTTATACTTCCTAACCTTATACTGGTCCTTAACAGGTGTATCTGAAATTGCAGCTGTTTTGTCTAATGTTAGGTCTGTAAATGCTGCTAAGATAGTCTGTACTGATGTTGGCAAACGCTGTAGAAAAATTCTAACATAAATGTTTCTGAGACCTTCAAAGTTTCTGCACGACGTTTCATATTTCTTAACAACTCAGAAGGTTTTCTAGTACCTAACTCTTCACCCGATAGAAGCTGACGAATCTCCTGTTGTGAAGATTCACCTGACCTATTTATAAGTTCCGTTTTCAAATGAGTATAAGGATCTGTGGCATCAGGATTCATCAAAATATCGCGCACAAGAGACGCAACCTCTGGAGGTAAATGGGAAACAACATAGTTAAATTTAGTCACAGATTCTGTAATAGGTTTTGGAGCAGCTAATTTAAACGTGCATTCGCACATCATAAACCAGAGAGCAGGATCCGATCTATTGTAGACAGGTATTTGAACTGCACCTACCTCAGACATTGTGCAAGAAATCCTTTAAATTCAGGAGAGCAGACAGACAGTGCAACGAATTCACAAAAAGAATTAATCCGAAAACGAAAGCATATCCAGAAACGGAAACGTTTAGATGCGTGCGAATTCTTCACGAACAACAGTCCAAATGTGCATCATTATAGTCGAAAATATCATGTCCGCCAGGTTACCACTGCAGTGTTTTTGAGAGTGTAATATAATTAAATAAGTAATTCCATGATCAGAAGGTAAACATCCATCTTTATTCGCCGCTCACTTCGTTCTACTTATCTACCAAACTGTTGCCAGACACTACAAAGTCCGTCGTTATAAAAATAGATTTTCGATCTGTTGCCATATACTACACTGCGATGTTAAAAAATGATGTTTTTCGATGAAGGAAATTAAATAGCAAGAACACTCATTAATTGAAAATAGCACAATAATTCTCTACTTACCGCCAGTTTGAAACTAACATTCCGCCTACGAAAGAATTCAGTAAGTATTGCTTGAACAAATTTTCTTTAGAATCATCCATATTTACATTCATCTTACAGAGATAGGAAAGAGAAATAAACTTTAGATTTGAATGAAAGAATTCCGGTATAATGCTAAGTCTATTTAATCTTCGAAGCGGAAGACAAAAAGTGATGCAAATAAAGTCAAGGTTTTAATGTAAGTAAACTAAAAACAAATATCGTCCAAAAGAGATAATACACAGAGAAGAAGTACCAGAGGTCTAATTCTAGAGTTTAATAAAAGACCGCAACGCTGCCAGTTTCGATACGCAAAACTAGGCACTTCGATTTCTGCCTTTTAGAATGGACACCGAAGCATTGCCATATTAGTGTGAAGTTTAAATATTCGATGTCCTAATTGATAAGAATAGGTAAATTTCATATATGTATATAAACTTGCATCAAAGACTTGTAATGGCCGACTCACTCAGCATTTAACTTCAAAAAGCATTAACTCAGCATTTAACTAAAAAATTCCTTTTTTAATATAGTTAATAGATTTTAACAGCAGTGGAACTTTGATAACTGCAAAGAGTTGTTTTATATTCCTTGATGATGATTAAAAGATTTTTTAATGTATAGAGCTCATTATGATTAGGTGACTTTATATTTAATTAGAAAGAAATCTGAGATGAAATTTCATTACTGAACGCTTCAGTAAATATACTGTTTCCAACAATATAAATGTCATTCATAGGAAGTCCTAAACAGAAAATAGAAATCAAAAGCTTCTCAAAATACTGAAGATTCTTGCAAAGTTTCAGTAAATTCACTAAAGAAATTATAAATAATTAACAGAAATGTGAGTTAAAGAATATAATTTGTAATTTAAATTAATTATTAAAATTACCATCAATATAATTAATAATCAAAACTATTCATTTAAATTAATATCATTAATTATAATTATTAATCAAAATTATTCATTAAAATTAATATCAATATTATTAATTATATGATAAATATTATAATGATATTAATTATGATTCATAATTATATTAAAATACAAGTTCAATAATAAATATTACTACGCTAATTATGGGCAATAAATCCATTTACGTTTCGGACTCCGATTGGATCCGCATATCCGGATCTGCAGCCGGACTCGGTTTCGTGGATCCGTCTCCACGAAAGGAAGGAATCTGGCACATCGCTAAACGACTTTAACTTTTATTTACCAGCCCGGGCATACAAGACCGAGCTTTATATAAAAATACCTACATGGGGGGACAAAATTTAGTTTAAACATTATTGGAAAAATTATATATAGAATAAGTTGGAATTAAAACAGTGGTATATCGCCCAATGCTTTTTTGTTCACATCTAATGTTTATTTCTATTTTATATGTCCATAACATGAATGTAAGTGTGGGTGATTCTAAAGAAATTTTGTTCAAGTAATACTTACTTAATTCTTTTGTAAGCAAAATGTCAGTCTGAAACTGGCTTTCAGTAGAGAATTATTGCGCTGTTTTCAATTAATGAGTGTTCTTGTTCTTTAATTTCCTTTATTGCAAAACACCATTTTTTAGCATGGCAGTTGACAGTTTAAGGAAAGAAACTTCTCAGATTTCACAAAAATTATCATACTAATATAGTATATAAAATGGAGAGTTCGAAAAGCAGTTTCGTTTTAATTGATTTAAAAATATTTAAATATTCATCTGTAATATTTGAATCTGAAATGACTCCATATTATTCGAAATCAAGTACACCAAGCATAAACAAAAATTCTGCTTTCCGATGACTGCGATTATTCTGGCGAAGAAATATCAACAGTAAAGTGCTGCAAGAGGATTAATTGTTCAGTTGAAAATCACTTACTCGTAAAGATATTTTCTCGCAATGAAAGTACCACTTGAAAGTTTTGTAAATTACGTTTTGAAACGTAAATTAGAATTAGAGAAAACATTCTACCGAAATGTAATAACTATCATTAAACAGTTAATTTTTTGCTCTTTAAGATGGTGTAAAAATAATTTTAATGCGATAAATATTTCAGAATTTACTGTCGAAAAACATTTAATAATTGATCTTAAGAAGACAGCTTAATTTCCGTTATTTAATTAAATATCTTAAAAACTAATTAATTCTGAGAGTTAAGAATGGCACAGTTCATCTCGCTACCGTTCAACGTTTAGGAGGAGTTCCGGTGACAGACAGACAGACAGACAGATGTATTTTTTTCTTTTAGTTCAAGAGAAACCGGCTCTTTGGAATCTAACTAATAAAAACTACATTCATGAAATAATATCTCTTACTTTTTTTATCAATTTCATGTCAAAGTTTTACATTTCTTGTTTAAGATTTTTTTTTCTTGATAAACGATAGCTGATATAACCAGCGTTGCAAGGGATAAAAATATTTTCAAGTCCAAATACTTATTACACTTTCTATTTAATAAAACCGTTTCTCACGGAAGCGTCTTTCGTTGTTTTTCGTTAATCAACTGACCCTTTGGACCGGCAGTGAAATACCCTTTTATTTTTCTCTCCTTAGTTTGAACCACCTGGCAAGAATCTCGTAGTCCTTCGTACTCCATTTCCCCCTCCCCATCATTGCTACGGAAACAGCAGAAACTCTTTCATATCTTGTATTCTTTCCATTATTCTCTTCTCTTTAGAGTTTCTGTCACTGACCGGAAAAAACCGCTTAGTGCTCTTTCTTTTTCTCCTTACGCCCTCTCTCTCCAGTAGGAAGTGGGCTCAACAAACTTTAAGGCTTTTATTTTATTTATTATATTGGAACGATGAGAAAAGTTTCAATATCTCCTACATAAAATTGCTGATAGTGTCGAGTTAAATATTCCTACCGTAGAATGTTCTCTTTTTGGACTGTTTTCCTTTTTCTCTGTGCCGCTTTTAGTTTATTAATGAGTTTATGTTATCTCGTTTTGGGTGCTCGTTTTAAGTGTATTTGATTTAGTTTGCTAAACACAATATATTAACTGAAGTGTTCTGTGATGAAATTGCTTAATCCTGACCAACTCCCTGCATTTAAAGATATATGATTCATCATCAAGCACTTTTTAGCAACTCTTTGCAGTTATTGGAGATCTAGAATCGATAGTTTGAATGTCTAAATATATTATTAATCCCATTTATAAAATTTAAGTTTTCGTTGAAAACATGTTAAATCAATTTACCCATAAAATTCAATCAAAATGCGGATGTTATACAATATTTTTGATGGATTCAGGTAGTTTTCCATGCCAAAATGTTTTAATCAAATTTTCAGAAACTTCTAAAGAACTTACTGATCTTATTTTTTGTGAGAATTGACTCAACTTTAAATCACCTAATTCAATTCCACTGTTTAAACGGTAAAATCTTGCATTTTCACTTTCTTTAAATAAGTTTAAGATTCTTGTTTTGGAATCCGAATATTTAGTTTGTCTATCTCTGCTTATTATATTCCATACATTTTCAAAAAAATTGGCTTCTATTTGAGAAATTAAGTAACTAAATTTCGTTGATTCTGCGGTCATATCACTATTTTGAATTGAGCGTACAAAATATCATCAATCTTGTAGAATGCTGCTAATAAAATTAAATATAATAATAAGTAAATGCTATAAAAAAGATATTTATAAAAGAATAGAAGTCTTTGATAAAAGTTTATATACATATATGAAATTAACCTATTCTTATCAATTAGGACATCGAAAATATTAAACTTCACACTAATATGGCAATACTTAGGTGTCCATTCTAAAACTGAGAAATCAAAGTGCCAATTTTTGTGTATAGAGGCTGACAGCTTTGCGGTCTTTTATTAAACTTCGGAATTTGACCTCTGGTACTTCTCTGTGTATTATCTCTTTTGGACGAGATTTGTGTTTAATTTACTTACATTAAAAACCTTGACTTTATTTGCATTATTTTTTGTCTTCCGCTTCGAAAATTCCATAGATTTAGCATTACACCGGAAATAGGTATGTTAAGGTTTTTGATGTATATAAACAAAACAAAAAAACTCGTCCATATGACACCAATTAAGTTGACATACAAAGCTTTCTCCAATTCTAAAATCGTTTCCCCTGTTGTCCAATAATTGAGATGTATAATTCTGATAGATGTTTTTCTTCCTACCTATTTTCAAATAGAATAAATTCGTAAAGATAATAAATGGCGCTGAAACCTCAAAGTCAGAAGTAAATGGAACCACCTCGTTTGTTTCCTAGTCCCGTCAAAAGACAATGGAAAAAACGTGAAACGGTAAATACTTACTCTAGTACGGTCCTGGATAAATAGTTTACGAAACAAAAAATTACTTATGCTATTTCAACGATGAAAAAGAAGAAGGCGCCTGGGATTCATGGCACCGGTATAGAAATCATCAAGGAACTCCATGCCATGAATCCAGACAATTTGCATTACACATACAATAAATGTCTGGAATTGGGAATTTTTCCAGAGACTTGGAAGAAGGGAAAACTTATAATTTTTAACAAACCTGGTAAAGACTCATCTTTTCTCTAATGCGTATCGCCCAATTTGTTTTTATCGGTACTGGGAAAAATTTTAGACAAGCTTTTAGTCTTTAGGATAACCCACTTGCTCCATAAAAATAACAGATTACATAAACAACTGCACGGTTTTCGAAATGGCAGATCTTGCGAGACTGCAAACTTCCGCTTATGGCAGGCCATAAACATAGCATTACAAGAGCGTGTACCAGTTACGCTTTTATCTTTAGACGTACAAGGTGCGTTTGACACAGTCTGGCGCACAAGCATCTTATTTCAACTTACACAGGCAAATTGCCCTCAGAATATTTTTTAATTTGGTAAGAAACTATTTCACAAATAGATCAATACATTACTTTCGGGATGAGGAAGTATGGAATTTTGATAACCAGATAGGGGTCCCGTAAGGCTCGTGTAGTGGGCCTCTTTTTTGGAACCTTGTTATGGACACTGCCCTTGATTTACCCCTACCAGAGGGAAGTCACATCCAAGCGTATGCCGACGACATAATTGTTGCAATCAGAGGTAAGGATAAAGAGGAAATCGAAACATAAGGGAATGTAATTCTCGAAAAATTACTTCCCTGGGGTGCAGAGCATAAGCTTTCCTTTAATATACAAAAAAACATTTCAAATGCCTGTTACTTTTGGGGGAAGACTTAATCTCAGACACCCTCCCATAATAATCATACAATACAAGTCGTAAATAACATAAAATATCTCGGTATGACTTGGGACTGCTGTCTCACTTTCACCAAACATTTTAAAGCACTCAGAGACAAAACGGATTCATTAACCTACAAACTATCAACAGTAGCTAATAAATTCTATTCTAAGCGTTCGGGTCTTTTCAGAAAAATTTATTATAGAGCTACAGAGCCGTACCTTCTTTTTGGAGTAGGAGCATGGGGTAATAGATTAAAACTGAAGAAGATCAGTGATTCCCTAAATAGTCTACAACGTAGACCACTTATAAAAATTACCATAGCATACCGTACAATTTCTACGGACGCTTTATAGGTTATCGCGGGAGTTGTACCGCTATACATTAAGGCAAAAGGAGTTTTTGGCAAATTCCTACTCACGATAATAAATAACGACATAAAGTTTGGTTCAAAAATTTTTTAATGGAAAGATTACGAAACTAGACTAGATCCACATAATATCCATCCAGCGGATAATATTTCAATTACTTACGATAAACACAAACCTTCCGGGGAAGAGATTGAGATCTATACAGACGGATCAAAGATTAACGATCAGGTTGGTGCAGCTATAGTTGTATTCTATTATAACGCAGAGATTTTGAATACAACGATTAGGTTGTCAGATTTTGTCACAGTGAACCAGGCGGAGGTCACAGGAATACAAATGGCCCTAGAATTCATTTCCAGCATTGGACCATGGAATATAATCAACTTATACACAGATTCTATTTCGGTGCTTGAAGCACTCAACACTTTTAAAACAAGTAAACAAGATATTATTGCAATTAAAAACGACATCTTAGAAATGAGCAAATAAAACTCCATCACACTCCACTGGATTCCAGCTCACACTGGAATTCAGGGGAATGAAACAGCTGATATTTATGCTAAAAAAGCTACAACGAGACCTAACATTGAAAAAATTCCAAAGAAATCCTTTAAACAATTAAAAAATCCAATTTCCAATGTGCAAATACAGATTTGGCAAGAGCGTTGGGCTTTGTCCACAACAAAAAACGGCAGATATACAGAAAAACTAATACCGGCGGTTTCAATTCATACGAAAAAATTTAGTCATTTAGTTTATGCTGGTTCCTGGAACTCTTGACCCAGGATTCAGTATAGCTACTATTGGAAACATCCTTCCCACCAAATGGTGTGGGGGTGGATGAATGACGTGAGTTTCTAGGAGCTGTGGTTGAAGAGCTAACGAGGCTCCGAGAATGTACTCCCTCGGACATGGCTGAGGAGGGAATGGTGCTTTGAAGTTGCCATTTGTCATACGATGGGTATTGAAATAACTTATTATTGTTTACATCGTTGCCATGACGATGGGAAACGTCACGGTGACGTCACAGGGAGTGACGTAGTCTGGTTAGTTCCCGTAATTTACCACAGGTGGCGTACTGTCTACGTAGGATGCAATGTTAAACCAGTTGCTATTAACGCCTATGGGATTGAGACCTCTGCTTCTCCTTCTCTGTGCGATG
Source organism: Araneus ventricosus (assembly GCA_013235015.1). Lineage (NCBI taxonomy): Eukaryota > Metazoa > Arthropoda > Arachnida > Araneae > Araneidae > Araneus > Araneus ventricosus. The sequence continues at coordinate 2,752 of BGPR01042557.1, read as the reverse complement.
GGTATTGAAATAACTTATTATTCTTTACATTGTTGCCATGACGATGGAAACGTCACGGTGACGTCACAGAGGATGACGTAGTCTGGTCTTTTCCCATAGCCTACCACAGGTGGCGTACTGTCTGTAGAATGCAATGTTAAACAAGTTGCCATTAAAGCCTATGGGAGTGAGACCTCTACTGTTTGCAACGTGTATATATAGAGAGATTAGATTTTTTTGCCACCGTGTGTTGTACGGACTGTTTTAGCCCAGATATATTTTCACTGAAAGTGAATTACCACATGCTGCTTATGGTGAATGATAATGTTGCATACTTTATGCTTTTCTGTGTAATATTTCATAAAAAAGAGTGCATATTTAAAATTTTGGTTAAAAAAGCAACAATTTTGTAAATTTTGAAAAAATGCTATCTTATCAATTATAAAAGGCTAAAAGTAAATAATTATTGTGGGTTTTAAATTTGAATAGTTAATATGAACATGTTTCTAGCCACTGTTGTCTTTAAACTATCCTTTTTTAGTTAAAAGGTTGCAAGATGGTTTACGTCTTTCTACGACAAGAGACGATCAAGAATTTTCTGAGATTTAAAACACAAATGACTACATTGAGGAAAACACTATTTCTTTCTTGGCTAAATAATTGTTGCAATAAGCATCTATACAGGTGGGGAAGCTTTTCTGTGTAATATGTTATAAAAAAAGAGTGCATATTTAAAATTTTGCTTAAAAAAGAAAGGATTTTGGAAATTTTTGAGAAAAAAGCTATCTTATCAATTATAAAAGGCTAAAAGTAAATAATTATTATGGGTTTTAAATTTGAATAATTAATATGAACATGTTTCAAGCCACTATTGCCTTTAAACTGTCCTTTTTTAGCTAAAAGGTTGCAAGATGGTTTACATCTTTCTACGAAAAGAGGCGATCAGAATTTTCTGAGATTTAAAACACAAATGACTGCACTGCGAAAAACACTATATTTTTCTTGACTAAATAAATGTTGAAATAAGCATGTATATATGTGGGAAAGCTTTTCTGAATTACATTCCATTGCATAGTGGGCATATTTGAAATTTTGGTGGAAAAAGCAATTATTAAAAAATTATTTTGAAAATTTGGAAAAGGCTATCTTATCAGTTTTAAACTTAAAATTTTAGTGGAATGAAGTTATGTTGAAATAAACTTTTGAATAAGTACTCAAAAGTGTATGCAAGAAGTTATAAATTTCTGATTGATGGAAATAATTTTGATTTTTAATCATCTTTGGATTATAAATATTACCTTTCAAATTTCTTTCTAACAGTTACATATATATCTGTGCTACCAGAAGATTTTAATTGTAGAAACTGATGAAAAATTAATTTTAGGAGTTCGTGCAATTTCAAATAATTTAAATTTACTTTTATTAATTAATGTACTTATAATTTCCTAATACTAGCAGAAACAGATAACTGTACGGCAAGCGTGTGAAGCGAGCTGTTTTCACATAGAGACCCTGAAAGAATCACGTGATTCTTTGGTGTCAGTTAGCGAAGCGAGCAGGGGGTGTTATATATATATATATATATATATATATATATATATATATATATATATTTTAAAACAACTGGGCTAGGACACCCAGTGTCTTCATATAGCGAGCGAAGCGAGCAGGGATTGCGTAGCAAGCCCCAGAGGATTGCAGCGCAATCCTCCTGGGGGTACGCGAGCTTTAGAGAGCAGGGGGCAGAGCCCCCTAGTAGCACAATAATTCTCTACTTAACGCCTGTTTGAAACTGACATTTTGCCTACGAAAAAATTCAGTAAATATTGCTTGAGCAAAATTTCTTTAGAATCATCAATATTTACATTCATTTCACAGAGATAGGAAAAAAAAGTAAACATTAGATGTGAATGAAATAACATTGAGAGCTCTACCTCTATTTTAATTCCAACTTACACTCTAAACAATTTTTTTCAATAAAAGGCAACTTTATTACGGCGTGGCTTCAGAAGGTATTTTAATATAAAGCTTGGTCTTTTATGACCGGGCTGGTAAGTAAACGTTAAAGTCGTTATCTTTTGACGGACTAGGATATAAACGACGGGGTTCCATTTACTTCTGAATTTGAGGTTTCAGCGCCTTTTATTATCTTTATGAATGTATTCTATTTGAAAATAGGCAGGAAGAAAAACATTTATCAGAATTATACATCTGAACTATTGTACAACAGGGGAAACGATGTTAGAATTGTAGAACTCTTTGTATATCAACTTAATTGGTATCATATGGACGAGTTTTCTGTTTTGTTTATATACATCAAAAACCTTAACATACCTATTTCCGGTGTAATGCTAAGTCTATGGAATCTACGAGGCGGAAGACAAAAAGTGATGCAAATAAAGTCAAGGTTTTCAATGTAAGTAAACTAAACACAAATCTGGTCCAAAAGAGATAATACACAGAGAAGATGTAGCAGACGTCAAATTCCGAAGTTTAATAAAAAACCGCAACGCTGCCAGCCTCTATACACAAAACTAGGCACTTTGATTTCTGCCTCTTAGAACGCACACCCAAGTGTTGCCATATTAGTGTGAAGTTTAAGATTTTCGATGTCCTAATTGATAAGAATAGGTAAATTTCATATATGTATATAAACTTGTATCAAAGACTTGTAGTGGCTGGCTCACTCAGCATTTAACTTTTTTTTATAAATATCTTTTTTATAACATTTATTTATTATTATATTTAATTTGATCGGCAACAGTGTAGAAGA
>BGPR01042556.1:0-13218 GCA_013235015.1 Araneus ventricosus | reverse complement strand
TAATCCATCATCGTCTAAAATCTATGGCTCGAGCCTCAAAGGCACAGGAAAGAGATGACAGATTATTTTAAAGTGATGGTTAATCGAAGTTTTACTACAATAGCAAAAACTCTCAGATTCATATTTTAGGAATTTAAACAAATCTATAACTACATTGTCCAGCTTCCTAAGCACTAACCAAACGAATTCTTACATAACGTGCGTAATTATGCTTCCTTGCTGCTTTTCCAAACTTTTGTTGCATACTGCTATACTGGCTGGACCACAAATGTAGTCGTCGTAGGTCGTAATTTGACATGTTTGCTCTAACAGATGTTTTTCTTCATTTAATTCCACCCGAAAGTGCTAAGAAAAGGCGCTGAAAAGTTAAGTTTACTAAAGAGTTCTTTTCACTCGTTGCAGTGTCTACTGTTTTCAACCATCACCAATTTCTTTCACAATCCGTCAGCGGAACGCTTTCTCCACTTCCGCCGAATTTTTGATCCATTACGCCGAAAATCTTTTGTCCCCGGCAAAGTTTTCGCTCTATAAATCGTTTCGGTGTGCTAAAGGGAACCCCGAATTGCATTCACAAATTTTTCCCACTTTTGTTTTTCGAATGTTGATTGTTTCGGCGATCTATTTTGGTTCTCGGGTATAAATACTGCAAGTTTTAAGCTTTTACATCAAATCCCAATCCCGAGATTTGCAAGCTTCGGTCTCCATTGCAGCTCAGAAGAAAAATGCTCAGTCTTCAAGCCACCGTGAGTATATATTCAATCCTTCACCTGCATATCTCTTCTACAGAAACTGTTTTAACATGATATTGCTAATATACTACATACGTCGTGGGTTCAGGCAGAAGCCACTAGTCCACAAGACCCTCTTTGACGGATTTCTGTAGTCAATTAGAATTTGCAATTAATTATTTCGAGATAAAAGCTTGCTATCTTAACATCAGTAAATAAACCGTTAGAGCTAGAAAACTGTAAAATAATTTTTCTTATTTATCGTAATGACTGAAAAATAATTAAGTTTAAAAAGAAAATTTGGAATTACAGTTTTGGACTCAATGACTTTTGCCTGAAGGACGATGATATTATCTGTAAACTAGAAAATCACCCGTCATGGTATGACGGGTGCAAATTGCCTCTTCATTCGAGAGATTTCCCGTCAAATTTGACGTGTTTAAATAGATATATATGCGAAAGAAATGTTTAACATTGATTGAAAACAAATAAAATAAACATATATTTTATGACCGGAAATATATATTTTTTATTTACATATTATTTACATATCTCTTTATTCAAAACACCTCTTGGTAAACAACATTCCGTGTGAAGTATTTTTCGTTGTTTAACAATTTCCCTTGTACTTCAGATGCCTTTGTGTAAATGTTAACATTGCCAAAAATTATTATCAAATTATATCAATTACAATAAATAATGATATGCATCGTGGCGTCCAAACTATATCACGCGCATGATATATCACTGACGTGATTTACTACTTTCTATTAGAAAACGGAAATTAATTTGAAATATACGATTAATATAATTTAAAATTTCTCAGTAATTATTGATCATAGCGAGATAAATTTTATATCAATCGATCGAAAATTTTATTTCACTATTTTAGAGCTATTAAATTTGATATTAGAACGACAATTACTTTTTTAAATTTAAAATCATAGAAATTTAGGTGCTCTAACAATGAAATAATGCTGTTCAACGTCTCGAAGTGCAATGGCGCTAATTTTAGTGTTGGTGACGTCAGAGCGTTACCGGATCAGTGAGAGACAGATCTGGGATATTATATTAGTAATTCGATATGCTTGATGCCAAAAATCGTTCAAAAAGCTCTACAGGACAGACAGACCTATAGATACAAATTTTAACAGGTAGCTATTTGTGAAAAGGGTTTTTCAAAATTTAGTTAGATTTTTAATTAAAATCTAATCGAAATGTTAACTATTTCTCTCAATAACTTCGGGGCATATTATAATTATTTTTACATCACTTTAAAATTAATCTAAAAAACTAGCTTTTTAATGAAATCATATTTATTTCCGTACAATTTTTTCTCCACTTTTAATAAATTTTTCAAAATATTTTTAACCCTCCGAGCGTCCAATTATTTGGATCTTTTAGTTGTCAGATTAGTAAACTTAGCTTTTAAAGTTAATGAACAGATCTTTCTTCATTTTTAATTATATCTCTGAAATCTTAAGAATACCTCATCCATGGTTGTTTAAAAAATATGCGTATAAATACGAGCCACCTGCTTTTGAACTGAAAATGAAAAATGGAAAAAGACGTTTGCGCAGCTGGGAGGGTGTTACTGTGAGGGTGTTTTTAATGATGAATGACAGTATTTTCTAATTAACATTTTATTCATAAGGAATGAAATACTTCAAATCTTAACAACAGATGCATTAGAATTAAATTTCGGACGAATTCGAGTGTAAAAATGTAAGTAAGAGTAATTTTTTATGTACTTATTCGTTTCTTTCTTTGTTTTTTTTTGGGGGGGGGACAAAATCAAACCAATTTATGGTTTGTCATTGGTAGATTTATTCAAATTAGAACAAATCTCCCACAGACATTGGAAAGGAAGGACGGCTATCCTTCAAATGCGAAATTTCGGAAATAGCAATTATTTCCTGTTCAATTCACACTGAAAATCATATTCTAAAGCAGCGCCATCTGTTGAATTCGTATTGTACTTAAAGATTACCCTGCAGAAGAAAGTTGCGAATGTTGAATTAGTACATGCGAAACATGGATTTTACATGATGTTAAGAAAGTAAATTTTAGAAAAAAAAATTATTATTTATTACTTTCGTTCGTTGTTTCCAGAACGTATTTGATTTTTTGTCAGCATTCAACTTAAAATTAGAGAAGGAACAAAAAATATACGAACATTTAATTACTTTCTAATGGGCTAATAATTGTAAAAAATTACTGAAAATACAAGATTTCTTCCCAAAATTTTCAGTCAAGGTTTAAGAACAATTCAAAATAACGCAGGACACGAAATTAAAAAGTAAGACACGGTTTCTGTTTCTAAGTCAGTGGCTCCAAAACCTTTTCGAATCTCGGCTCCCTTGATGAATCTAGATTTTCCTCCTGGGCGCTATATGCAAAACTCCAACAAGTACTTTTTATAAAATAGTCGATAATTTTTGTATAACTTAGGTAAAAATAGATAAAACACATTTTAGGTTCCATAGAAATTTATTGAACAAATTTTAATAAGTGTAATAATCAGTAGGGTGTATGAACCTGTTTGTCACTACCGGTTTTCTAAAGTCGTGCAATGAAAATGGACAGAAACTGTTGAAACCCCGGTTTCGCACAAATGATAAGTTGAAATCTTCTGGGATTTAGCAATTGGGAGTGAATATTAAATAAACGGGACAAAACTGTTCCCTACAATTCCCTAAGAGTGTTCAGAGAAATACGATTATTCATATTATCCACAATGAATTGTCTATCGATTGCATTGCTCAGGAGAAAAATCCCCGAAAGCTCAGCATTTTTACTAATACAGTAAAACCCCGGTTAACCGAAACCAGAGATAGTTAGTTAGTTATAGAGGGTATCCACACTTATCTTGATCCAATAGCTAATTTCTAAACGGTTAGAGATAGAAGTATAGTTCCAATTGAAAAAATTCTTTAAATGAAGGGAAGAATTATATTTATGTTTTTTGAGTCTATAGATATATTTCTGAAATAGTTACGAATTCTAACTTTCTATACGGTCCCCCGGTCCTATCAGTCATATTTAGTAAAATATTTATGACACTCCAAAATTTTAAACAAAAGAAGTCCCACTCTTCTACGACAAAAACTGAACGAGTTATGGAGCTTTGAATTTCATGATTTTTAACCAATCAGCGGCCTCATCGGGCCAGTACTGCGCATTGACTAGTGGATCGTCTTCAAGGCGGCTATTGAAATGGTGTAAAGTGGTGTAAGTCAGCGATATTCAAAGCTCCATAACTCGGCCAGTTTTAGTCGCTGAAGAGTGGGACTTTTTTCTGTCTAAAATATTAGTGTCAAGAATATTTTACTAAATATGATTGATAGGACCGGGGGGCTGTATAAAAAGTTTCATTTTGTAACTTTTTCAGGAATATATTTAGTGACTCATAAAACATATATTATAATTTTTCCCTTCATTTAAAGCATTTTTCAAATTGGAACTATATGTCTATCTCTAACGGTTTAGAAATTATCTATTGGACCACGATAAGTGTGGACACCCTGCATATTGACGTCCCGTTTTGAAGCAACATGAGGGCAATTCGGGACGGACCTCATAATTTTGGACCTCAGTCAGATGACGAGGACAACACCTGAGCTGGCACCCCCTCTCCGAGCTTCTTCACCACACCAACGCGAGGGCCTTTGGCCCCCTACGTCTGATTTAGCGTGCAGCAGGCCCAACACGCTGCAGATCTTCAGGGGAATCAGGTTTCGAACCTGGAATTCTCCGACCCCAAAGTCGAGACCTTGCCACTAGGCCACCACGGCCTCAACCAAACCCCGGGTTATCCGAAATGCCTCTGAAGTCACAAATCCAAAAAACACGTACTGTACTGCACGGGCAAAGTCGCGGAGGCGAGACTTTTTTGAACGACATCTCCACTTTTTACAAGCTTTTATTCAACTTGACTGTCGTGTCCACAAATCTTGAGATCGATTTCTTAACCACTTCCAATCGAGCTACAGCTTTGAAATTTAGCACAGTGGTGGGTTTCCGGTGACAATACAATATTATGCAAAAAAATTGCGTTCTGCACCTATTTTAAACCTAACAAAATGATATTAAAATTGTAGCCCTTTATTTGGGCGATAAAGTTTGAAAGGTGGTAACCTCACTTCACGTAGGGTTGTAACGACACCACGAAGCTAACAGAAAATATGCTATACTTCCGGCGCTGCACCGATGAATGACGTAATAGCTCGTGTTTCTACGCGTCTTGGGTTTACTTTCTATTAGAATTCGCCAACAACCGGAAGTCGATTTTTTTTTTACTTCGTGTGCGCCAACCTTTTTGTAAGCTATCACGTAATACATTACCGATATATATTTTAGAAAGTTAATGTCATTAAATCATTTTAAAAATGCAATTGTACTTATGTATATAATAATTTTAATATGTGTTTTATATTGGGGAATTCAATAGTTGAATTTGGTTTACTATGTCTAACATGTCGTGTGTATTCACGTCAGCCGTCACTAAAAAGCAGAAAATAAAATAAATAAAAAAATAAGGTATAATCTCTTATTCATGTAAAAAAATGACCGCAAAAGTTGAAAATAATTTTTCTGATTACAATAAAATGCATGGTTCGAATAAAAGCGTGGGCGCCTTTACCTTCTAGGAATATTCCATTTTGTTGCTTCCTGTGTATTTGGCGTCGCCTGGATTACATATAAAATTTCGGCAGAGAGTGTTAGGTTTAACACACTCTCTAGTACCTTTTGATTATTCTTTAAGGATTTTGCATTTTGATCTGTCAAAATGATACTCATATTGATATTGGACAGGATTCAGGCCACAAAGGGTATACTTTTGATTTATAATCTCTTACCCTTGACAGAAAATCTTGTCTAATTTGGAATCTTTATGGTGAGTGGTCTTCGATAAAATTTGCCATTCGATTCCTCATTCATTTCTTCCTTTTTGAACATTTTTTACTTTCTAAATTAATTTTTATGTGTTTTAAATATTTTCGTTTCAAACTTCTGTTGATGCAATCACTTGAGGCTGTTGCGTTTGTACGCTTAAAGATGTATTGTCATCGCTTGTGTCTAAATCTGCTGTTTATTATCTACACTTTTCTTTCTTTTTATTTAATTTTAATTTTTGTGTTTAGTATATTTATTTTTTGTATCTGTATTATATTATAAATAGCTGCATTTGCGCCTTTATATATAATACTATGAATTTTTATTAATGTTTTATTAATTAATTTAATCAATTTATAAATTTAGTCAATTTTTAACTGCCGTTTGTTTAAGGAAATACACACAAATTATAAGGTGCTATATAAGACGTCCATGCTTTTGTTCGAACCATGCATTTTATTGTAATCAGAAAAATTATTTTCAACTTTTGCGTTCACTTTTTCGCACGAATAAAAGCTTATACCTTTATTATTTTTTCTTTAAGCCTCCCCAAGAAGGTCAGTGATTAATTCTAGAATGCTAAAATTAAAATTAATGGCTATTAACAATGTAATTAGGATAGTGTATACCTGCGCCTGTCAGGCGCAGTGCGCTCGAACTCGCCGGTACGAATATTGCGATCGACGGAGGGTTAACTTTAACCCTTTGAAGACGGCAGCACGCTTAACGCTACGAGCTTCTGGCACGTTCGTGTGACAGTCGTTCTCAAAGGGTTAATAAAAAACATAAGTGGAGCTTACAAAGAGAGTTTTGAATTCGTTTCTCACTCAAAACATTTCAGAATTACTTACTGTAATGAGATACAAAATATTTATGGCTTAACCGAAAAAATCGTTATCCGAAAAGGCTCCCCCCTCTAGTTTGGTTAACCTGAGTTGTTCTGTATTATTATTTTGAGAAAATATCGACTGCATTATCACTAGTCGAACCATTGATTTAACCCTGTCGCGTTCATTGATTTTACAATGAAACCACACATTGACCATTTTTTTACTGCGCATTGTCGAAACGTAGCGTCATTTTTCTTTCATAACTAAAGAGCCAGATGTATAGGTCAACTTATATAAAAATTCCAGTTCAATACCGTTAGTATTCACAAAAATATAGACATTGCAAGAGCTAAATTGCTTTTGATGCATAAGAGAAACAATATGATGCACAAATTGATATTTTTAAAAGTGAATCTTCGAAAATAATATTGAATTTTATGAAGATTGAATATCCTGAATACTCGCGTATACTTATAAATAAAATACATAATTTAAATTGCATTTTCGATGTTAACTTATTCGGAGAAATAGCCCTGTACGTTCACTGGTTTCATGGAAAACCACAAATTTCATGAAAATAAAAATGCCATTTTTTTTCCTTTAATATTTATGATCGTTACATGTATAATAGAATCAAGATCAATAAAGATAGATAAAAAAACTAGAGCAATCCAGATGAAACCAAAAAGCAAACAAGCAAGTCCATTCTAGTCCACTTTTCAAAGGCTAAGAACTATTCGAAATGGATTCAAAATAATATGGGAAATTTCTTTGTAAAGCTAGCATTACGCCAAAGATACTTCTCTTGGCCAAAATTCCCCAAACAAAATACAAAGAGGAGATCTAACATCAAGGAGCATAAGAGAGGAAAAAACACAGCATCAAAACGCTAATAGATTGATTAAAATTATCAGCCATCACATGTATATCAAAAATAAGCCTTCAAAATAAAAAAACTTACCCTATCCCATAGTTGAGAAAAAGGTCTTCACGTAATTCAGTCTTTCTTTTAAAAGGAGGTATTATCAAATTATTATTAAGAAACACTCAGTCCCATGGATACCATCTATATTCTAAGAAATAAAACAAAAGAGGCAGAAATAAATTTTTAGGTAATGAAACCAATCCAGAGACATATTAATAATGCTCATTTTGAAATAAATTTAGTAATTTTGAAAACAACACATGTAGTGAATCAGAAAGGATTAATATCCATACTAGAAAAGCAGTAAATCTTAAAGGAAGGCATGGACACACAAAACATAAAAAATTTTAAGTTGGCATAGCAAACAAGGAACTATTCTGCAATTAAAAAAATTATGATGGATTGTATAAAGGCCTCATCTCAATCAACGACTAAGAGCAGCAAACTAAGACATATATAACCTCCTCCTTTAATACTGTTACAATGCAGAAAATTTAAGAATCTGACACTGAAATAAAACTTTGGATTTGAATTAGAGTTAAGTTTAGAAAATAAGCTAGAAGAAGTTAGTTGTTTGGAATTAGTTTTTTTTAAATATCTCTTGCAAAATTACTCTTTCCTAAGTCGACAAACCACCATTTGCAATTACGACAAAAAAAATTCTGTGTAACACCTGAATGAAAAGGGCAATAAATAACAAAATTATTTATCCATAAAACACTCATTTCAACTAATTTAAGTTTATCAATTTAATTTATGGCTTCTTTTGTTTGCAGCTCCTGTGTTTGGCAGCACGATCGCACATGCTCTGCTCAGTTCTACGGACTGGAGGACTGGAGAGGCATTGGAGATGGAGGCTTCGAGGAGGATCCGCGGAGCATGATGGGAGGCACTGGAATCGGCATGATGGGTGGCAGAGGCATCAGCATGATGGGAGGAAGAGGAATCACAGTGGAGGAAGAGAATTGGATGATGGGAGGAAGGTGTAGCTGGCATGATGATGGGCGGTACGTGGGAGTAGGCATGCTGGTATATGATCAGGAAATGGAACATAGCAACATGATAGGGAGAGCAGAGGTTCAGTATGATGAGAGAGATCAACATGATGGAGGAATAGCTAGCATGATAGGAGAGCAGATGGAGAGCTAGCATGTGGCAATCAGTATGATGGAATTAGAAAGAAACATTACGTATGATGGGGGCAGAGTATCGGTAAGCATGAATTGGAAGAGGTATCATGCATAGATGGATAGGTAAGAAGTAGATTAGCATGATAGGAGAGCAGAATGTGGTATGATGGGTAGCAGAGGCATGAGTACTGATATGGGAGAGCGTATTGCATGATGAATTGTAGCATGATAGTCTACGCCGAGGAGGTGCGCCGTTGAAGGAGGGAGAGTATTGCATGATGGAGGCAGAGTATGGCATGATGGGCGATTCGGACCTATGAAGGATATGTTTTATTAGACCCATACTGGAGGTCTGATAGACATTTACAGACAATTGCAATGACTCTGTAAATTTTAAAATGTTGAAATAAATGGATTGTTATTATATCTGCTTTTTGTCTCGTAATTTTTTCCACATTGTTTTCTTTGGAATAGCACCTTGGATCAAGTATCTGAACTCGACCAGCAATCAATATCTTCAAAGGCCCGTCTGTTATAACAATATAAGTAAATCTTTAATACGGAAAGCTCATTTTGAAAAGTTCACAATTTTAGGAAGAGCATCAAAGATAAGCAAAGAATACACCCTAAAAATGCAATTATACGAGAGTTTAGATCGCAATTTTAAATCCTTCACCAACAGTTTACTATATTCCCTTGATAAATAAAAATTAGTACCTAATGAATGCATATGAAGTAATTGAAATACGGCAGTTTAGTTTAGTTATATTAACGTGCGTTTTGAAGAACACGAGAGCTATTTTGGGACGGACTTGTCATTTTGAGTCGCAGTCAGATGACGAGGCGGCCGCGGGTGACACCCCTCAAGCTTCCGCACCACACCAGCGCGAGGACGTTGGGCCCTCTACGTTGATTTAGCGTGCAGCAGGCATCACACACGGCGGATCTACAGCGGAATCGGAAGTTTCGAGCTTGGAGTCATCTCAGCCCCAAGGCCGAGACCTACCACTATAGCCACCGAGGCCTCGAAATCAAGCAGAGCTTCTGATTTGAGGACAAATTCAATTCTTTCGGTGTCCTTAATATATTTATTTGCAGTCATGTTAGCTCCTCCTGCACACATATGTTACCATGCTGGAGCATACTCTACGGGAGTAGTTTTAACGCCAGCCAACAGGATTATACAAGTGTCCACTCTAATAGCGGCCCAGTAGCTTTTTTCTAAGCTTACGTTAAAGGAGAGGCATATATATCCAAGGTCACCGTGGCCTCGAAATCCAGCAGAGCTCTGATTTGAGGACAAAATTTAATCTCTTAGGTGTGCCAATAAATAATTATTTGCCAGTCATGTTTATAGGCGTCCTCACTACACACATATGTTACCATGTGGGCATACTCTCGCTACGAGTAGTTTTAACGCCAATAACAGGATTTCGGTGTCCACTCTAATAGCGGCCAGTAGCTATTTTCTAAGCAGTTAAAGGGGCATATACTTCCAAGGTCACCGTGGCCTCGAAATCAGCAAATCTGATTCAGGACAAATTCAATCTCTTTAAGTGTGCCTTAATATAATAATTGTTGCCAGTCATGTTCAAGAGCGTCCTCACTGCACACATATGTTACCATGTGGAGCGTACTCTCGCTACGAGTAGTTTTAACGCCAGTAACAGGATTATACAATTGTCCGCTCTAATAGCGGCACAATAGATATTTTCTAAACAGGTTAAAGGGAGGCATATACTAAGGTCACCTTGACCACGAAATCCAGCAGAGCTCTGATTTGAGGACAAAATTCAATCTCTTTAAGTGTGCCTTAATATAATAATTATTTGCAGTCATGTTCCAGGCGTCCTCACTGCACATATGTTACCATGCTGGAGCGACTCACTCGCTACGAGTAGTTTTAACGCCAGTAAAGGATTATACAAGGTGTCCACTCTAATATGGCAAGCACAATAGATATTTTTCTAAACAGTTAAAGGGGAGCATATACTTCAAGGGTCCACCTTATTACGAAATCCAGCAGAGCTCTGATTTGAGGACAAATTCAATCTCTTTAAGTGTGACTTAATGTAATAATTATGTGCGTGTCATGTTCATGGTCGACCTCACTACTACACACATAAAGTTATGCTGGAGCGTACTTACTCCTCGCTACGAAGGCAGTTTAACGCCAGTAACAGGATTATACTAAAGGTGTCCACTCCTATGCTTGGCCCAATAGCTATTTTCTAAACGCAGTTAAAGGGAGGCATATACTTCCAATTGGAAAAAATGCTTTTAAATGACACGTAAGGAATTATACAAGTGTCAGATCAAATGTCGCTAAGGTAAAATTTAAGTTTGTTGAACAGCCGTACCTCCCCACTTAGGATCTTCAACTTCTCGTCATAAAGGAACAAGATGGCTTGGCGATCAATGCGAATATTTGTTTTGGATGCGCAGTGAGAGCATTTTATTGTTACCTTGTGCACGCACCAATACCTGCGGCATCTCAAGTGGGTTCACCCACAAGTTTTTTTTAACAAAACACCCGTGGCTTCGCTTTCAGCAAAACGGAAAAAAATAGTAACTGCTTTTCATTGAATGTTAGGAATCTAGGTTTTTTTTATAAAAAAAAATTCTAAAACGAGGATTTCCATTGCAAACAGAAATTTTTATTCAAATTCGAAGAAATCGACCAATGAAATCATGAATGCTTTATACCTGACCAATAAAATCTGCTGAAGCGCGAAACAAAAAAAAAATATATAACGTTCCTGTGCGAACAAGACACGAATAGGAACATTCCTGCGCAACCAAAACAAATGTTCTGACGTCGTCAATCCGTCTTCTGCTTGGCGACGAGGATTGGCCAGAGCTAAAGCCCTGAGACAGGACTGTGCACCATAAACTTTACTTTAACCGTCCCTGATTTGGATTCGCTATGTAACAGAGGTTAAACGTGGAGAATTTAAGGTGGATAACTGTACTCACAAAGTTTTAGTATAAACTCAGTGCACTTCACGTGGGCTCCTTAGTAGACCTGGGGATATCCAGCCAGTATCCTGTTCCCAGCAAAATCACTCAGTTTTATCCGTGTTCAACATCTTGTTGGAGGATAACGGTTTCAGTTAAATCTACGTTAAGGTTACTGCTGCGTGGATCTTGCAACATGTCCATGTAAATGTTTGCCGCCACAGAGTCTCAACGAAAAAATGGTCCCTATGACTGCATCATGTAAAGAGCACACCACAAAGTGATTTTGGACAGTTTCTTTCCACATCCTGTACTGCATGGGGATTTTTCACAATTTAAATTCTGCCGTTAACATATTCACTTTGTTGTTCACAAAATGTTGCTTCATCTGAAAAAATGACGAGGTTTAGAAATCATGTTCACTTTCGATGCTAGATAACATCTCACAGCAAATGCAACACTCTGCAGCGGATTTCTGTACAATCTGCATTTTGTATAGAATATAGCCCTCAGTTTTTCATAAATACGCGAAAAAATAAAATTGTCGCCAAAATCTAGGAATGCAACGTAATTTGCCTAATATCGCCAACGTACCGCTAAAGATTTTTTATTGACTGTTCAAATTGAGGCCATTCATTAAGACACCCTGTATTTTGTGTTGTTTGAGTCTAAAATCAACAGGTAAAAAAAAAAAGTACAATCTTCTAAATTTTATACAAAATAAGCCAGGTGATGGCCTCCCAGAAACTTTCTCATATAGGAATAATAACACGGATGGGAAAAAAATACACCTCGCGCCAGAAAACGTGCGGTATTCTCTAAGATTAGGGAAAATACTCGTTCAGCGTTCATTAGCTTTTTTTTTTTGAGAAAGAATGGAAAAACAGAATAGACAATTTCAACGCCTTTTTGGCAGTTTAAACGAAAGGGGTGGAACAAATCTATAATTAAGTTTTCAAGATTTCCATACGAAATTGTATTTATCTAAATCATTTCTTTTAAGAAGATATTGTCTTCAGAGTACGTTATACAACCAGACCGACGGACAGTCAACCCTTTGGCGGATTTCGCCTCAATATATATATAATATGTATATATATATATATATATATATATATATATATATATATATATATATATATATATATATATATATATATATATATATATATATATATATATATATATATATATATATATATATATATATATATATATATATATATATATATATATATAATCATTTTTTCTTTGTTACAGTCATAAAACATGAGTTGTTAACCAATTTGCTTTATTATAAAATATTTTTTTTGGAGGGTGGCCTGGACACCAACATTTTAGTTGAAGGAAGTTTTTAAGTAAAATTGTACAGAAAATCCCCGATTCTCTCAAGATAAGGGAATAACAATATAACACGTGATCAAAGTGAAGGGAATATTGGCTATTTCTAATAGAATTGCGTAAGTTTTAGGGAAAAGTCTGGCGCCAAGGAGACCCGTCATGATTTTCGGTGGGCACGTGAGAAAGCGATTAAAATATTCTTTTAGTAACAAATATGCCAAAACAGAAATTTAATATACCTCCAGTGCGGAAATAGAGCAAACTGGAGTTTAAGAAAGTGATTTACAGAACACCTCGAGACTTTAAAATATATAATATTAGAATTTGGAAATAAAATTAAGTGAAGTTATTATATATATATATATATATATATATATATATATATCAAAACAAACAGCAATACGTAACTT
>BGPR01042555.1:0-13218 GCA_013235015.1 Araneus ventricosus | reverse complement strand
CGTGCTGAAGTTAAACGCTTATAGCTCCGCAACCAAATAACATAGAGAGTTGGTTTTAGTTTCATTTAATAAAGAAAGGTGGACATTGAAAATTGGAAAAAGATTTTAGAATTTGGAATTACGGTTTTGTCACAGTTTGAACCGCAAAGTTGGTGAAATTCACGAAACATTTTGATGACGTCACAGCGACCGATGCGCGCGCACGCAGACTAAGGCAATTCATTCATCGATCGCGCGAAATATTACTCAAGAATTGTTGAATTACGTCGAATTTCGTGCTAAAGTTAAACGCTTATAGCTCCGCAACCAAATAACATAGAGAGTTGGTTTTAGTTTCATTTAACAGAGAAAGGTGGACATTGAAGATTGCAAAAATAATTTTAGAATTTGGAATTACGGTTTAGTCACAGTCGAGCTGCAAAGTGGGTGAAAATCACGAAGAATTTTATATAGATAGAGTCACATAGTCACACTAGACTAATAGCCACAATAAACTATAGAGTTAATAGTCACATAGAGCTACTTTCGTCACAGAAAGTCACAGTTGAGTACGGTAAGTAAGTAATTCTACGCCCTTCAATCCCAGTGGCAATTTCGCAGAAACAGCCTCCCGTCGATTTTTTTTAAAACTTGTTCGTATACTAAGTACAGTAAAATGGCGTTCATACGTTTCTCATTTATACATCGTTTCATCACAGTCTAGACTCATTCGTAATCATTGTATTGATAAAGTACTTCGTTTATACGTCGCAAAGCTTCGGTTGTCCGTCGTTTTCTTCCATTCTAAGATGTGAAAATTTCCTACTTTCTAGATTTGAATTGTGGTACTAATATCATGATGTGAAGACGCAATGCTGTGCAATGAGAAACTCGAAACTTATTTCTTTTGTCCAAAGACAAGTGGGAAAAAAATCTCTTTCTCAAATGCGTAATTTTTCTGTCTCGGGCACAATTTCTCCGTTCTCAGAAAGCTCGGGGGGAGGGTAACATCTTTTCCCTCGAAATAAAGTCCTACCTGTATGCACATAAATTGTATAAAACAAGAAGTGTAGAATTAACACTCAAGAAATGCAAAAAAGGTATGATTTTACTCACTCTTAATGGTAAATGTTTGATTTTAAAATATAATTATTGTTTTCATCTATGTAATAATAAACTAGGATTGCCTAAAAAAATTGTAAATTATTACTTTTAAGTGAAGTTTTATTTATTATTACAAATTTGATGCCGCATTGCATTTGTAGCATCAAATTTGTAATAATCAAGTTTTTTATTGAAATTTCGACCATAAGTCTTCTACGTCAGTCCGTTGGAAGTAGGCATAGGAAAAACCTACCGGTTTTTTTTCTGTTATTTTTTTGCCCCGGGTTAAACCTATTATTTTTTTTAAATCCAAAAACCGGGTAGGAGATAGGCTCGATTTTAGGTTCGACTAGACTAAAATTTACCAAGTTATAAATCTTTGAATTTCATCGTCTTAGTCCAATCATCGACAACCGCTTCCTCGAGGCGTCTGTTGGTTCGCGGATTACTGAAAGAGTCTTTGTGAACAGATAAATATTGGCTAATGGATTGATTACCTGCAAAAACAATACTAATAAAAAAAATTGTCTGCAAACTGCGTCTGTTTTTTGTAGCCAAAAATAATTATCTTTAGCCGGAAGTTCTATGGCGTCCGAAAGATTAGTATCTACGTTGAATGATGTTGCTTCCGATGAGAGGTGTCGACTCACAGATCAACACAATACTTAAAGAGTCTTTATGAGCAGATTATATGATAAATATTGGCATATGAATTAATTTCTTGTGAAACATTGTTAAAAAATTTTTTGTCTATAATACTTACTTATTGCAATAATTACTCATTTATTATTATTATATATTGTATTAATTACTTATTTATAATCATTACTTATTACATGAATTAATTATTGTATTAATACTTACTTATTGTATATTTTTTTAATAAAAAATTCTGTCCACGAACGTTGCTGTTAAAAAAAACCAAAAACCGTTTTTTTTTCAAAAACCGCTTATTTTTAGCAGTTTTAACTGCCAAGTTAAACCGGAGATGAAAAAAAACGGTTTTTTTGTGTTATCCCTAGTTGAAAGATGTATAAACGGTGTTTTATTGAATGCAAAGAGAAAATGTTGAAAAGAGTCAAAATAGTAAATGAGATTCGACCCTCTAGACAGAAACATCGTAGTATGATCATGTTTTGGGCTTGATTCTTCTGTTTTTATATTAATTTTTTAAAAACCTTTAAATTATGTAGAATCGATAACGGGCACACACGAAATATATTTAATATGGTTGCAATGCGCGTGACTAGAACAATTAAAATTATTGTTGTGATACTTTCAACACATATAATTAAAATATTTATATACAATACATAATAAATATACTTAAAAATATTTTTTTAAATTTATTAAAATTGAAGGGGCAAATCGTACGGAAATACAATTTGTGTCACTGAAGCGCCATTGTTTTTTTTTATTTTAAAGTAGTGTCAAAATATTTTTGTCAGATAATACACTCCGAAATTATTGAAGGAAAACGTTAAAACTGAACATTTAGAGCAAACGATTAAAACTGAACGTGATTTAGAGCAAATACAAAATTTTAATTAGAAATTTCAAGACATACGATGCACACACATTCTTAATTCCATTATGTTTAGTTTTGTTTTGTTTAATCGTATGAGCGCCCCGTTTCGAAGCAACACGAGGACTGTTTGGGGACGTACCTCATCATTTTGAATCGCTCTCAGATGACACCTGAACTGCCACCCCCTCTCCAAGCTTCCGCACCACACCAGCGTGAGGACGTTCTCCCCCAACGTATGATTTGGCGTGCATACACGGCGGATCCGGGTTTCGAACCTGGAACCTTCCGGGTCCGAAGTCGAGACCCTACCACTAGGCCACCGCAGCCTTTGAATTCCACTATGAGTTCGTGATCTGTGATTTGAGAATCTTATAATTTTTAATGGCAACCCTAGAGATGGTAAAAACCTGCCGGTTTTTTTCTTTTGTTTCGGTTAACCGGTTTTTTCGGTTATTTTTTTGCCCCGATTTAAACCGGTTATTTTCTTAAATCCAAAATTCGGGGAAAAAACTCAGCTATCAAACGATAGGCTCGATTTTAGGTTCGAGTTATGAAGTTTTGAATTTCATCATCTTAGGCCAATAAACGGCCACCGCTTCCTCGAGGCGGACATTGAGATAGTCTAAAACAGTCATAGTCAAGCTTTCATAACTCGATTAATTTTGGTCGCAGAAGATTGGAACATTTTGTTTCAAATTTCAGTGTGCCAAAAATATTTTAATAAATATGATTAATAGGAGCGAGGGACTGTATAAAAATTTAGACACAGGTATTTTTTATTATTATACATATAGACGCAAACAACACAAAATACGATTATTTACGTCTGTACTCTATAATTTCTTTTTTTTATTTGCCTACAATATACTTAATACAATTCTTAAAATTTTGTCTACAATACTTACTTATAGTATTAATTACTCATTTATTATTATTATTACTTATTGTATGAATTAGTTATTTATAATCATTACTTATATTACATTAATTAATTATTGTATTAATACTTACTTATTGTATATTATTATTAATAATAAATTTTGTCCACACACGTTGCTTTAAAAAAAAAACAACCGAAAACAGGTTTTTTTTCAAAAACCGGTAATTTTGAGCGGTTTTAACCGTCAATTTAAACCGGGGGTGAAAAAAACCGGTTTAACCGTAAACCGTTTTTTTTTTTTTTTTTTTTTTTTTGCCATAACCGCCATCCCTAGGTTACTCAACACATTCGAAAGATTAGTTCGTCTTCAACATATTTCTAAAATATTAGAGCAACAAACATGCTAGTTAAAAAGCTAACTATTCTAACTAACAATGACATAAACCAGGGACAACATTTTAATTAAGCTTCTTCATAAACAAGCGCTTAAAATGTTTCTCCCAGAGAACTTTCGACGTTAAACTCGAGTCGAAGCAAAAATCCTTGTAGGAAGGGATCAGGTGACGTTCGAAGTGATGTTGAGTAATCTAATTCAAGAATCACGTCCTTGAGATCTCGGAGTTTAATTTTAACTTTTCACTTCACTGCCGACCCCGTTTAAATATTCTGCTAAGAGTAAATGGGGAGAAGAAAAAATCGCCACGACGAAGTTCCAGCTTCAAATTTATTTACTTAAACTTGCAATTACCGCATTTAGCGAGGAAGCAAATTTCTGATTGCATTTAAATTAGTTTTCCGCGAGAGTTTCTGCTTCGGTAAATTCTTAATGAAGAGTTTTTATCTTGTGAGAGATTAAGTGTTGTTTATCTATATCCTTTAACCTGTCAGATATTGATCGACTGTATTTTTCTGTTTTTGCAATTCACGCTTGTTTGTTATTAAGAAACACATAGGCGAGAGTTAAATCGAATTGATTTGTTGCGATTCGTGTTAGAGATATAAATTCCAAAAAGGTTTATCAATTTATTTGTAAGACATAAAAATTTAATAAATAAACGATTAAATTCAGAAACACACTTTTATTAATATACCATAAGAAAGAAATTATTTTTATTTTAAATTATTTTCTACCTTTTATTCTTTAATTTATAATTTATGATTATAAATATCAAGTAATCTTGAAATATTTTTTCTCAAAATCACTACCAGGTGGCGCCTCTAGTATTAAAACAAAATTTATTTTAATTAATTGATAATTAAGTTCTGAAAATATTAAATTAGTGTACTGTTGACTGAAAAAAATCACTTAATTTTAGAACTATTTCACACAAAAAGAGAGTGAAACATTCATTACAAAATTTCATCTTCATAAACATGAAATTAGTCGAGATAAATAAATAAATTGTATAAAAAATTGAAGCTTTCATTAGTTAAATGTTGAAAATAAAATATTTACTTCCTCGTATGTGAAGTGCTGTACAACCCCGTTTAACCGGACTAAAGGGCGGGGGGAGTCGTTTCGGATGACGATTTTTTCGGTTAAGCCATGAACATCTGTTGCTAATTTGTATGGAAATCAAGATCATACAGAGATAGCTAAAAATAAATAAAGAAAGTAATAAAAATAATCCCAGAGTGAATCGAAAATAACTAAAAGCAAAAACAAAACAAGGAATTCCTTCTAGTCCACTTTTTCAAGGGCTAAGAACTATTCGAAATAGAATCAAAATAATATTTGGGAAATTTTCTGTAAGAAGCTAGCATTACGCTAAAGTTCCTTATTGCCCGAATTCCCCAAACAAAAGACCAATGAGAATAGTACACAAAAGCAAATAAACAAACGAAAAAGGAAATTACACAAACATTAAAAACGCTAATAAGATGATTAAAAATATTAGCCATCAAGCTTAATTGATAAGCTTTCATAATTTAAAATTAAAGAACTTACCCATGATGAAAAATGCCAGAATATAAAAATCTTAATGCGATCACTAGCCCACGCTAAACAAGAAGTTATTGTAGCCGCTCTTGTAACATTAACCATAACTAACTGTGACTGACGTCAGAGTCAGCGCCCTCTGAAGACTGGTAACGACATTAAGTCAGTTGAGATCTGGCGATCGCAAGTGATGCCTAACAAAAACTATGCTCTTGATTAATTTTGTATCAATTCTGAATTTTTTATGTGAATTGTCCGTGTGTAACGTAAACTCGTAAATAAACAACTGTTACACGACCTTGGTTTATTCACTGAACTCTTAAACGACCCCCACAATTACGTAAACTCTCTCCCCTGGCGCCATCTATATTCGCAGAAGAGGCAGAGACAGGAATTTCTTTTTTCTTGTAGGGGAAAGAAACCAATTCAGACATATTAAGAGAAAAAAAGCCCTTAGTTTCCATCTACGCATAAATGACTCCAATTTTTTTTTTTATTAGACAGTATATTCCAGACTGTTTCTAACTATAAAATCTTTACTGCTGTAAATATTAAAAGGGAAATGGTTATCATTAAGAGTCTTTAAAAAGGCACTGGAAGCAAATAGAAATTCATTCCTATCATTGCATATTGCTTTAATTCTGTTGGCTTGACTGAAAATTACGTTTCTAAATACTCTAGAATCTATATTGGAACTTTGTATCTAATTATGAAATGTTATGAGTGTGAAACTAATTCAAAACTCTCTTTGTAGGCTACACTTATGTTCTTTATTAAAGTTAACCCTTCATTGGGCGCAATTTTCGCACCGGTGAGTACGGGAGCATTGAGCCTGACAGGTACAGGTATATACAAGGTGCGTTCGAAAAGTTCGGTGAATGATCCCATAGTAGAATAACCGCGCTGGTTCGGATGCTGCCCTCACGCAGACGCATTGAGAGAGATGGCAACTAGTGCCCCCTATCGTCCAAATCACGATAGTTAAGCGGAAGTGCGCGCTACGACCAATTTAACGAGTCAGTGTGAGAAGGCGCGTCACTGCGAAATGGAGCAACGCGTGAACATCAAGTTTTGCTTCAAATTAGGCAGAACGGCGACGGAGACACACGAAATGTTAGTGAAAGCGGACGCAGTGAGTAAAAAGTGTGCTTTTGAGTGGTTTAAACGCTTTAGAGACGGAAAGGAAGATGTCAAAGATGAGCCGCGTTCCGGTCGACCACCAACAAGCACAACTCCAGACAACATCGAACGAGTGCGACGGATGCTTGCGGATGATCGACGGCTGTCTTTGAGAATGATAGCAGAAGAATTGAAGATAAGCCTAGACAGTGTGAGCAACATTATTCACGAACATTTGAAAAAGCGTAAGAAAAGTGTCTACGCTTTTCCGACATTACTCAGATCCAGCAACGTGTGACAACGGTGCTTCTAGCGATACCGAAAGAAGAGTTTGCTGACGGTTTCCAGCAGCTGTACAACCGATGTCAATAGTGTATTGTAACTAATGGTGATTACTTTGAATGCCAGTAAGGGTATTTTGTTTGTATACATTGTTTCCTTTATTTTATGAGACCATTCACCGAACTTTTCGAACGCACCTTATAATACCGTAAATAATATTGTTAATATCCATTAATTTTAATTTTAGCATTCTAAAGTTAATCACTGGCCTTCTTGTGGAGGCTTAAAAGAAAAAAGTGGGGTTAAAGTTGCAAAAAAGTCTCGCCTTCGCGATTATTTCCGTGCAGTACACCATGTGTTTTGGGGATTTCAAAGGCATTTCGCACAACCTGGGTTTCGGTTAATCCGAGTCCGGTTAGACGGGGTTTTACTGTAAACAAAGAGAAATCATTGTAACGTCCAAAGTTTGAGACTTGATGAA
The DNA here is from genome assembly GCA_013235015.1 of Araneus ventricosus. Taxonomy (NCBI): domain Eukaryota; kingdom Metazoa; phylum Arthropoda; class Arachnida; order Araneae; family Araneidae; genus Araneus; species Araneus ventricosus. The sequence goes on along the minus strand of BGPR01042555.1, from coordinate 5,906 downwards.
TCTCCCCATTTTATGCCTAGTCTCCCTACATCCGAAACACCATTTTTGTAATTACCTCTATCTGTGAATGTGATACTGCGTAAAGGAGCAGCTTAGACAAATGAAATTCCGTATGTGCTCTTTACATTAAAACTTGAGTTTTCTGTCTTCTTGGATTTCGTTCGAAAATGGGGTGGGGGGGTGGGGGCCGGCGACCCTTGATGACATATCTAGACGTCATAAACTTTCAATTAAAAACAATTGTCGAAATCTGTCGGGTGGTTGGGGCTGAGGGATTTCTAGGTTTTTCTGCATAGACAATGTACAGAGGAGATTGTTTTTTCGATTTCGTTCGAAAATGGGGTGGGGGGGTGGGGGCCGGCGACCCTTGATGACATATCTAGACGTCATAAACTTTCAATTAAAAACAATTGTCGAAATCTGTCGGGCGGTTGGGGCTGAGGGATTTCTAGGTTTTTCTGCATAGACAATGTACAGAGGAGATTGTTTTTTCGATTTCGTTCGAAAATGGGGATGGTGGGGGCAGGCGACCCTTGATGACATATCTAGACGTCATAAACTTTCAATTAAAAACAATTGTCGAAATCTGTCGGGTGGTTGGGGCTGAGGGATTTCTAGGTTTTTCTGCATAGACAATGTACAGAGGAGATTGTTTTTTCGATTTCGTTCGAAAATGGGGATGGTGGGGGCAGGCGACCCTTGATGACATATCTAGACGTCATAACCTTTCAAATGAAAACAAATTGTCGAAATCGGTTGAGGCTGGCGGACTCGGTGAAAGATTTTTTTACCAAATTATTTTAAATATATAGATTGACATTTAAGTTCTAAAAATAATAATATATTGCATTGTCATCTGAAACACACAACTAACTCCACGAAATTTCAAAACCTTAGCGAATGAAAAATCAGTTATAAAATTCCATCATTACTAAAATGAAAGAAGTCAAAATCGTGTAAAAATGGAGGCTGTTTCACACCCTGTCCACAACATTGAAATAATATGTGAGATATCTCAAATTTCCTTACAATAAATAACAACTATATTTTTAAGTTAACTATTTTGATAAACAATGAACTCAAAGTAACTTCAAAACATATGCTTAATGTTCTTCATCTAAAAGTAGCAAGCACTTAGAATGTTTTTCACGGGGACACTCGAACAGCCAATTTGACTCGAAACCAAAACCCATACGAAAAAAGATCAGGTGACATTTCAAAGTGTTGTTGAGTAATCCAATTCAAGATCACGTCTTTTAAAACTGAGAGCTTAATTTTAACTTTTCACTTCGCTGCAGACCCCGTTTAAATATTCCGCTAACTTGGAAAAAACGATCTCGCTTCGACAAAGTTTTAGCTGCAAATTTATTTACTTAATCTGCAATTACCGCATTTAGCAAGGAAGCAAATTCCTGATTGCATTTAAATTAGTTTTCGTCGAGAGTTTCTGCTTCGGTAAATTCTTAATGAAGAGTTTCTATTTTTTATCTTATGCGAGATTAGGTATTGTTTATATAAATCTTTTACCCCGTCAAATATTGAATGAATGCATTTTTTTGTCTTGAAATAGTGAATTCTATTTTTCCATTTAATATGAACATGAGAGAAATTTCAATTAAAATAGTGTATTGATATTAATTTTATATATTGTTTCTTAAAATATTATAACTTTATTTGCCTGTAGTATCGAAAATCGAAAAATGAAATTTTTATTTAATTAGAAATGCATTCCTTGTTATTTCCAACTGAAATTTTTACATCTGCATTGTTACAGTTTGCATTAACTGATCTCAGCTTCTCTCAAAATATGCGGTTTGTCTTAAATTAACTGACTATAATTTAAGCTATACTTGTCTAACGGTTAACTAAAGAATACTTTAAGCTGTACTTAAGGACAACTAAACTTTTAACCTTTAGTTTAGAAGAGAAATGTGAATTCAACATGTGAACTGCAAATGTGTAAAAATTCACTTAAATGCGGGGAAAAAATGAAATGTAACTCCTAAAAAAACAATGCTGTGTTAAAATGTCCATTAAATGTTAGTATATCACATAAAATGTTCCTTTTTATTTTCGTTTTCATGTTTGTTTTACTGCTCAAAATCAGCCTGTAGCGCCACTTTTGCCCCTAGTGCCGAAATTGTAAACTATTTTTTTTCTTTATGATTCGATTGCCCATGGCCTAAATAGTATCTATATGTTATTGTTAATGTGATTAACAATAACCAGTTAAAGTGATTATTCAATTTATCATATTAACAGATTATTATAAATAATTACCTGTAAAAGTGATAAAGGATTTATCACACTGACCGGTTATTATTCATAATAACCGGACAATGTGATAAATCGATTAATCACTTTTAATTATTCGTAACAACCGATTAATCACATTAACTTTAGCATGTATATGAAATGGTGTTGCGTTTGTTCCAGAATTCTAAACGTCTATACTTTAATTATGTTCAAATACCACATCCTGTATATAACATAAACAAACATCGCGAAAGACAGATGCGTTACTTTAATAAATAACACTTAATGCCAATTCTTCATATCATTTGAAAAGGAGTTCTATAAATTTGGCGTAACTTTAAAGAAAGCTACGCCTCAGTGTTCGAAACTATACGCAAAAATTTGAATTACAGGCTTCCAATTAAAATGTCTGAAGTTTAATTTGCTTAACATAGGAAAAATTCTTGAAGCCCAAAAATTAATTTTAGGTTATTAAAATATTTACATTTTATTGCGTGAAATTAAGAACATGGAAACGAACAACTCTGCATAAGTTTTCAATGTTTAAAAAAGGAATTTTAAGGTGAGTTTCCTATCTGCATTTTTAATATTCAACACTTCTTCGTAAATTTCATTTTAATATTAGTGAAATAAATTTCAGTCTCTTAAATTTTACTTTGTTTTGAAATAAACGCCAAATATTATATAAGAAATATTACTCTTTCATTTAGAATTCCGAAAAAATTGCGTGTTCATTAATTCCATTTTATTCAAAATTCTATCCAAAAATGAAAAAGAATAAAATTAAATAGAACTTCAACAAAATAATTCTTAATTTTTAAGAAAGTTTTAACGATGACAGCGCCCACATTTTTCAAATATGGACGAGCTTTTTGGTTTGTTTACTTACAGTAAAAACCTTGACTTTATCTGCTTGTATGTTGGACTTCCGCTTTGAAGTTCCATTGACTCAGCATTACACCGGAAACACTATTACTGGCATGTAAATAAACCAGAAAACTCGTCCATAATGATTCAACTGCAGACGATTTTGATTGTCTTCAGTAAAATTTTTCAGTTTTTGTTTTGTGACAATTGTTTTTTGAATAATTTATTGAGTTTTAAAAATATTTGCTTTATTTAAACTTGCTTAAAATATAGTGTTCGTTGATTTCATGTCTAGAAATATCTGATTGTACTTACTATTCGTCAAAATTCTCATTGCTTTCGGTTTTTGTGTCGGTAGAATTTGAGAAATATCGCTCTGTGGTTTTTTAGAAATTAATACGTTTAATTTTATGTAATATTTAACATGCACTATTCTAATAAATATATATTAAATTTCCTTATATTTATTCAATAATAATATAATTAAAAAGAACCAAACTAATGTAACTTTAAATGCACGATACAATAATAGTGCATGACGGCTAGAATTTATTGATGAATTTTATTAAATTATCTTGATAGATTTAACATTTTTTGCGAAACATCTGTTTTAATCTTTTAAGTACATCGAAAATAACTGTAAAATATAAATGCATTTTCTCTGATTGTTATTGAAATTACAACGTATATTTTAAACATGTTAATTTTAATTGTGAATATTGATTCGACAGTTTTTTACACATATTATGTTGAATTGTATTATGGAATATAATGCAGATATAATTAAAAATAAACTTATAAATTTAGACATACACTCTGTCCCAAAAGTTTATAGACTCTAGTAAAATATATGTTTTAACAAAACGGAAAGGCATACAAACACCAGTTACAAATGTGTTTATTCAAACCATATGCGACTTGCATTCAACGAAATATTTAGTTAAAATAACAGTTTGTATTTCAATTATATAACAAAATGGAAACATTAAGTGTCCCAAAAGTTTATAGAATATATGACATTTCAAGAAAAGGTGCTCAATACAATGCTCTTAATAGCTTAAAGTCTTTCCATTTTTCAGTATGACATTGTATACACGTTTTTCCATCGACATAATTAAGGTTTGTAATATGTCTGGTTCCAAGTTGTACCATACACTTTCAATGGCTGTCTTCAAGGCATTCACTGAATAAAATTTCCCTTCATTCTCATATACCTTCCGAGACATAATGTCCCACACATTTTCAATTGGGTTTAGATCAGGACTTATCGGTGACCACTCAAGAACAGTAACATTTTTCGAGTTTAAATAATTTTTCACAGCATTGGAGATATGGATGGGAGCATGATCATACTGATATTACCAATTTCGCCCCCCCCCCTATGTTTTCTGCAAATGGCATAAGATGATTTTCTAGTGTTTCTATGTATTTAGGATAATTCTGTCAACCATCTAAAAAGGCCAAACCCACTTGACCGTTGAAACTGAAAGCCGCCCACACCATCACAGATCCACCACCATTTTGCCTACTGAAAACGCTCCTGGGCTCTTTTCGTAAATCATGCCAATATTTTATATTCCCGTCAGGTCCATCGAGTTCCATTTTTTTCATCACTGTAAAGGGCAGCCATCCATTTATCACCATATGACATGATTACGAGCCCATTGTAATGGCTTACTAATGTGAAGCTTTGAGAGTGGTAATCGGCGAGCCATTTTTGCGTGTATCATATAACCAGATTCTATAATTCGTCTATGAACAGTGTTGTTGGAGATTTGCAACCGGGAAGCCCTTGTAATTTCGCGAACCGACATTTTCTGACTTGAAGCCATTCTTTGTATCTGTCTATCACTGCGAATATCCGTCACACGAGGTCTTTCCGAACGAGATTTTGGATCATATGGCGTCTTACGAGTTAATACATGACAAATCATGCTTTTAGAACGATTTAAAAGTTTCAATATTTCTTTAACAGTCTTACAGAGCAATTTCAAATGCAGAATTTTACTCACTTCTTCATTAGAGAGCTGCTACGCTTTAGGAATCTTGAAACGCAAAACAAACGAACGCTTTCTTTTTCTTACAACGTATTTATTAGGCTCCAGATCGACGTCATGGTTACCGATACCATATTTGCATAAAATTGAATTTGTCTATAAACTTTTGGGACAGGTTATTTCAGTTTATTCTACGATTTAAAAATTGGCATTAAATATACGGGGTAGAACTGCTGTTTTTTCAATTTACTAGACATAACATATCTATACAGAAAGTTACATTGAAATACATCATATACAACAAAAAATATAGGCAAAATACAAGATTCTATAAACTTTTGGGACAGAGTGTATATAATGAAAATATACTGCCTTAGATGATACAAATTCTATATAAATTTCATTTAGTCTTTTTATTGATTTAGCCATTTTTCTGTAAATAGCAAATTTTAATTTCTTTGATTCACATAAATCAAGGACTCTAACAAGCGAAACGCATTTGAATTCTTTGAAATTTAAATTAAAAGCCAACATTGAAAACCAAATAATTATCAATATAATTCTGGCAAAAGAATAGTTTTGTTCTGAAATATCAGGCATTCGTCTTTTCTCCAAAAAATGAAAAATGCAGCAGTTTTAATCTGTCGACGATGTCATTAAAATTAAATCGAAGATTTCCAATTAGATTTTTAATCCCTTGCTTTGAGTTTTCATTTTTTAAAATGCAGCAAAGAATTTATAAATAGTCGCGAGACGTCAATTCAACGTCGTTTTCAATGCGGGTTT